>VXAU01000197.1:3495937-3636691 GCA_013399695.1 Formicarius rufipectus
TTTTTTTTTTTAAATTAGAGTCATATAATTACTTGAAAAAGTATTGTGAAATGAAAGTAGGAACTCTGGGCAGTAACAGGATGGCATTTCACAGAATATCTTGTTTCTGTAGTAAAGGGGCTGATGAACCACCAAAATGTGCACTTCAAAGCAAAGCAAGTGGCAGGTACAGCCTGATGAGTGTGCTATCACATTTTGAATATAAATAAAAAATCATTGTCTTTTTAATATAAATGTAGCCTGATCAAATTTTTCAGCCTAGAAGTAAGAATCATCAAGGTTTTGTGTCGATGGGGAATCTGATGGTCTTTTTTCTTGGAGAAAACCTCCATACAAGGCAGTTCGATGGAAAAGAGAGATAGCTATTGATGCAGGTTTTCTAATCATTTATCCAGAACTCATATTCTGGGTAGATTTTATTAAACTTGTAATGATGGATGACTCAGGGCTTTCCATTACCTGCTATCCTATGTTTGCTAATGCTCGTGGAGCCAATATTTATCAAGTGCTAGCTGTAAGACTTATTACTGTAGTAGAGGAAGAAATATGACTGTGCTGGCAGGATTGAAAGAAACTTTATTATCCTGCAGGACAGTGAAATATAGTTGGGGTGTATGTTCTGGTTGTGACTTTATGGCCTGACCCAACTTCCACTGAAACCAGTAACAGAGTAGGGTAGCCCTCAGAGGTGAGGGGAAGGGAGTTAAAATACTGTATCTGGGGCCATCGTGGGACTCTCTGGGCCATGTAATTGGAAAGTCTGTGGAGTGTTGTCCTCTGCCAGATGTGAGCATTTGAAGACTTTCCTCTGAAGAGGAATGTGCAGAATTGTACAATGGTGAACAAAATTTGGGCATGCTTCAGTAAAGAAAATAGTGACAACTTAAATGGAAATAAAGTGAGGATAACATGCAGTTACTGAGTGCTGGTCTTTTGGTTTTAAGGTTTAGACTTTTCCAGGCCAGAATTTGGTAACTGAATTTCTGAGCTACATAGAATACTTTTCTGCTCTTATTTATACCCTCTTTTTGTCTTTGACTCAGTTGACTGGACCCTAAATGTTGCACTCATGTTTTTAGACAGCCTATCCTGTGGTTGAAGTGTTTTTGAGCTGCTTGCCTCAATGATAAATGCTGTTGCTTCATTAAAAGAATGAGCTTTATTTTTGTGTTGCTTCCTCCCAGCTCATATGGGAGGTTTCTACACTCTAAATCTCCTCAATGTACAATACTAATCTCCCTTTTAGTTTCAATTTAGCAAGTTTCAGAGATGTGCTGTGATCTTGCAGTGTGTTGAGCCTGCTTGTGTTGGTCCAGCAAAATACCAATGCTATGAAGCATCACTGGGATTGAATCTCCTAAAAATAAGCAGTTATTTCAGAGGCTTGGAACCCAAGTGCCAGAGTAATACTGCCAGAGCCACCCCTTCCAGACTGTAATTGGCTCTGGATTTGAGTATACAGTATGCTACTTTATGTGGTTAGAGCATATTATATGTGGCATGACTAATGATTTTCCTTTTTCCTCCTTTTTTTTCCTCTTCCCTCCTTTTTCCTTTTTCCATAAAAACAAGGCTCAGGTTGAAGCTAAGAAGGAACATGAGGGAGCAGTTCAACTGCTAGAGGTAAGATACTCTCTGTTACCTTTGCTTCTTCAGGTTCCATTCTGAATGTGGTACCTTTACAGTATCCTCATTTTTGAAAGTTTTAAGGAATATGTAGGCAGATAGATTTATTTTTTTCTAATATAATTACATCCTTTAAGGTTTATAATTCTGTTAGGAGTGCATTAAGCTGAGCTGTTGGAAATTATGTGTATCTCAGTTTCTCATCTGGTTGCAGGTTTTTTTTAAGTAAAAAACTATTAAAGGAAATGATTAATTATTAGAAATGTTATTTATCAGGCTGGAAATATATCTGCAAATACCAAACAGTTCTCTAAGGTTCCTAATTAAATACTGTCAAGTAAGGCAACATGTTAAAGAACAAAAAGTTTTAAACTAGTAAAATGATTTAGATAATTCTAAAAACCTTCAAAGGGTGTGGTAGACAGAGAACACTTCACTTTGCTACCTGAGGTGAAAAAATGGCATTAAATGGTTATTAAGGATTAATGTATGTATCTTTAAAAAACCAGGTGATACCATGGAGTGATTGTAGCAAGTGCATTGTCAATATTTCATTTAGAAATCTGGTTTTAGCAGAAGATGAGTTCTAGTCTGCTTAGCTCCTCACAGTATTTCTGTGTATACTTGCTGGTCATGCCTTGGTGAAAGGTGTTGGTTTTTTTTCTGTTGCATCTTTAAAAAAATAAAGAACGTGTTCATAAAAGTTAATATTCCCACAGAATGTGTTTTGCTCATAGGCTTTCATTATCATCATGTATATTAAGTTTGTTTCAGCTTTAGAATATAAGATTAAATTATTATTTAATGCCTGGTGGAAAGTATATGATGCAGGAAAACATAATTAGAAACAAGGCAGGCAAAAGGTTACTTACCCCCCTCAAGGTAAGCACAACTCCTATTCAGCTGATTTCTCTGCGACCTGCGACTTGCTTAACCCCACCAGGGTTCCCAAAGCTTTTGCTTTTTATTGCCACAAGTGCATTATTTTTTTAGCATTTTATTTAATGTGCCTTTGGCAGTTTGAGATCAGCAGCAATATTGATTTCTGAAGCGTTCTACAGCGTGGTTTGTGTTGGTGCATGTTTTTACATGTGTAACTGTTCTAATATACTTTGCTTTGTAATGTAAAAAAAAGAGTATTCAAAACTGTTTTTATTTCTTTGTTTATTTCACATCTCTTTGTTTACTGTGTCTTGGTTGGGATTTATTGCTTTGCACTTCATCCAGAACACCTTGGACAGCATGCAGGTATTTTAGGGCATAAATTCTCCTTTCCCTGTCCTGAGTCCTGCACATTTCCCTTGAAAATGAGAGCCCTGCCTAACCTTGCATGGGATGTGTGCTAGAACCATTGTTATGCAAGCATGCTTTGCATTTATTGGCCAAATATCAAATCATCAAAATCAGAATTTTTTTCTACAAGGAATTAATCTTGGCATGATTTGATGAGAACTCAGATCCTGGTTTTAAAAGTCAATTCCTTACGAGCATGCCCTGTAGGAATGGTTTGGTAGTTTATTCACAACTGCAACTTTCTGCCAGTGTGAATTTTGTCTGAATTCAGATTGTTTCTTTATTAATACAGAGACTGTTTAATGTGGTATTTGCACCTGAGGTTGATTTGAGCCACCCAGTGAGAGCTATTGCTGCTATGAACAAACTATGAAATATCTCCATAGCAGAACATATGAACATGTGAATAGTCTGAATTCAAACCTGTCCACTTGCAAAGTTGCTCTTCATCTTACCTGTCTCATGTGAACAGTGTCTTGTGATGGATGAAGTCTGCTTCATTTTCCCTTTAAGAAGCTGTTTTAATTTTAGAAGCAGCACTATGGATTGTATGAGGCACTTGGCAAGTGCTGAGTGACAGACATTCAATCTGTGCAGCAGAGAATGTCTTCTCATACAACCGCTGCTAGAGGCAGATGCAGTTCTAGGGAGCTCTGGTAGACCTGGCACCTTGTGCCATGGTTATTAGGGTGGATGACATGGGAAGAACTGTGCCACAGAATGCAAATTCAGAGTTCTGAGGCTGTGAGCACACGCCTTCCTTTGTGCAGAGATGTACATGGACACCTGGGTTTTGTGCACTGAGGTGAGTCTGACTGGTTGGTGATAGAACAAGCACATGCCTGAATTCAAGAACCAGGAATGAGCATGGGGATGCCTCTGATGGCTCTGTTGTGGATCTCATGGCAGTTTTTTCTTTATATAGTACCAACTCTGTGCTGACTTCTAACTCACAACCTTAACTTTAAAAAAAAAAAAAAAAAAAGGCAGTAAAGGCATTTTTCTTCCAGGCTTCGTGCTGCCGTGACAGAACAACTTGAAATTTCTGCATGCTCAGAAGAGAAGACAAAGAAGGCACATACTGAAATGCAAATAGTTTTTTAATTCATAAATAAAAATACATTAATATTTTTTCCAAAAGATCTTTAAGACAGTCTTGGCATCTTGTTGAGGTTTGGATTGTGATGTTTTTTATTTTTCATCCTATGCTAGAGTTTCCATAACTGCATGTGGAAAGGTCAGTATATATTCCTAGAGAGCTGAATAGCTCATCCTTAAATGAGGGGACCAAAAAACCCAGACCAGTTTACTTCTTTGTTTGCTTAATGTGCTTTCAAAGTTGTACATAGATGTCATACAGCAAATTGACAAGTAGCAAAGGCTCACATTTCAATTGCTCAACACCAGAGCAAAGAAATGAAAGACAAAAATTGCAGGTATTTCTTGTTTGCGTAAAAGTCCCACAATGTCTCTGATTCTTACTGGGTATTTTTTCATGATCAATCAGATGGATACCCTGAGACATCTTTAGCAGAAATAAATTTAATTTGTGTTATGAATATAGACAAAATATATCTTTAAAATTCACTGTAGCTTTAAAAAATTATTCATTACAAGAGAAGGAACAAACAGTACCTTCTTTAGTAGAAAATTTGGATTTTTGGGTTCTTCTGGGTACTCTAAGTGCTTTCCTTATTTTTAGCTGAGCTGAGCTATTTTTAGATGTGGTGTGTAATATGTGTTGTTTTCTTGGTATGTAAAATGTGCCATTTTTCTTATATGAACTGAGAATGTTTTTGCCTTTGAAAAAACCCAACCTCTTGGTTCAGCTGAATGAATTTGATATCCTGACTCCCTTTGTTAGTGCAGTTGTTTAACTAGGCATATACTCTGAAGGCGTTTTTAATGAAGGAAAGTGATGTTTGTTCATCATAAGGCACCAGATAAGGATACAATACATTAGCTTTTCATAGAAGGAGCCTGTTAGTGCCCCTGCTGAGCCACTTGTGCTCGTTTGGGTCACAGCAGGCAGGCATGGGCTCTCCTTGGGTCTCCAGTGGCATTCCATCTGCCACATTTCAGAGCACACACCAACTGGTTGCCCCCATGTAAAAATCAGACCTCACAAATGAAACTCTCAGGAGCTTCTCTGACTCTTCAGTCTTTGCAAGAGGTGTTAATTTATTCTTTTCTGACTCTCTAGGCACCCTGGCTTTGTGATTTTTCCTTAGGAATATCTGACAGTGTAAGCAAAGAGATACATAGGTGGTTTATAAACGCTGATTGAAATTTGAATTCATTATACTGAAAACAGTATTATATCCTTACTTTAGCTGGTAACAATGAATGTACAGATTTGGGTAAAAGGGGTTTTTGTGCTGTAGCATCTTCACTACTCTTTATATGTTTTGAGTAGAAGTTGTAGAAAAAAATCCTCAATTCCCATGTCCTTTGTTATTCCTTTCAATCAGGGAATCTTTCTTTCACATTACCTTATCCATTTTCTCTCATTAGGAATTTATAAGCTGTATGTAGGCAAATTTCCCAGGTCAGCACAGAAGCAAAGCCTGATGCCTCAAAATTCAAACAAAACTGCTTGCCAACAGTGGCATTTTGGTGCTTCTCACAGGCTTTACGACCGACCTCCTCTTGGCTGGTGTCTGGAGTACTTTGTGTGGTTTGGCTTTACAGTGAGGAGCATTGTTTTTGGAAGGGAATGCAGGCAGTGCCTAGACCCAAATATCCGCATGAACCACTGTGGGTTTTTTTCATTCTTGTTGGGGTTTAATACATAAATGTTAATCCAGCAATTCAGGAGTCATCAGCTTAATAGCAGAGGATGGGCAAGTCTCAGAAAAACACCTGAGGTCCAGAAAAAGTTGGAAGAGCACTCAAAACTTGACATTCAGATGTGTGTAGAAGTCAAAAAGCTGTAGCATCTCTTTGAAGGTGTTCTTAGCAGTAGTTTTTTTTTAGCACTGCCAAAATATATGATGAGGAATCTCCCCTTTGGAAACTGGGGATGGGAGGAGAAATCACCTCGATATTACAGGGTGACCACCAGGTTTCGTTCTAAGTGTGAGTGAGAATTAGAGGGAGATCGTGGGCCCGTCTATCCCAAATAGTTTGCCTATCCTGGCTTCCTGGTGCTTCAGAAGGATCTGATGGGGTCAGAGCTTGCTCCGATCTCAGTCAAATGTCTGTGCTCTGTCTTGGTGGTGCAGGCCAAGGTCCGAGAGCTGGAGGAGAAATGCCGGACACAGAGCGAGCAGTTTAACCTCCTGTCCAGAGAGCTGGAGAAGTTTCGGCAGCAGGCGGGGAAGATTGATCTCCTGAGCAGCAACACGTTGGCATCCTCAGATATCTCTGGTTCTCCTGGAAAATCCCTGTCCCAGTTGATGAATGGAATAGCCACTTCTATAGGTAAAGGTAAGACCAGTGTTTTATTTGTAGGTGTTGGGTCTGCCCTGGAGGATTTAAGATGCAGCTCTAGGCTGTAAATAGAGTTTGCTGTAGAAATGGAGGACAAAATCCACTCCTGTTCCTGTTTTGTGGCTTGCTTAAATTTCAGAGTGTCTCTTAAGCCCTCACTGAGCTTGTTCCAGTTTTATTCAGGCACTGCTGTGAGCAGAATTCTCTCTAATTGCTGTTGGGTGTAGTGATAAGAAGCCAGTTCAGCATTAAAATTATGTATTCCTTATGTAAAAATATACTTCCCTTGTAAGAAGGACTGTCTGTATAGCAGGCTTTGTTGTAAAACCTTCCCTGTTTCAGGGACAGGGGCTGCTGTCTTGTTGAAGTAGCAGTTTATGGGGAAAGAAAGCACAGAGACCCCCACAATGTATTGGCCATTACATAAAAGAAAAGTGTAAATAGAGAAGGGGAGAAAATGGGGAAGCTGAATGGAGTATTTTGACAGATATTGGATGGTTTTGGCCTAATTTCATTTGTTCAGCAGAAGTGATGTACTTGTCTATTAAAAAAAAAATTAGAAGCAAACATTGTCTACAAAACAAAGATTCTGGCATATAGTGATTTTGGTTCATGGGATGTATTTTAACAGAACTGAATAGGGGTAGTATCTACAATTGCTTGCTAAACTGTGCAAAGATATGTTTACATTTTTAACTGTGTGTAGAATAGCATTTAAACATGTAACTCCCAATTGTTCCAGAGACAGGAGAGTCTTGATTTCTGTTTCAAAAGCAATGGAGAATGTAAAGTTAAACAATAAAAACTGATTTACATCTGTAGCATTGTTCCTACCCTTGCAGTGCCCAGTGTAGTCAGCAGTGTGTGTTTATCCAAGATCTGTGTTGAACTTTCACCAGGTCATCTCCTGTTGCCAGAGGCAACGGCTCTCCGAAGTACAGGGCTTTGTAAACGATCCATTATTCATAGGAAAATTGCAAAGATCAAGGCGAGAGGTTACCTGAGGACACTTGAAAGTAACTTCCATGTAAATCACATGTCAGATTGTATATTGTCATGATGTTATTCTCAAGCCTGAGTGTCCTCACCAGCTCAGTATCACCCATGCTGGAAGGACTTCACTTGTCCTGCAAAGAAACAGCTGCCACTTAATTCTCATCACTAACAAATTCTCCAAAAGTTGGTCTAAAATAAATATGAAAAGGAACTGGGAATATGAAATAGTCTCAACTTTTATTCCTAAGCTTCTAGGAAGACTCTGAGGAACAGGGCCTAGAAATCACAAATCATTTCCCTGCTGTTCCTAGACGAGTGGTTATTTTCAGTGAAGGGCGCTGAACTCACTGTGAAACCAAGTCCAAAGGAACCAAGGTGACATCCTGATTTCACTTCAGTTCAGTGGCTCTGTGTTTTGTATGCCTGGGGTTCTTAAACCCAAAATTGGAGCTGTCGGCAGTCTTGCCCACTGTGCTGCCTCTCAGTTCATAGGCTTTTCTGGAGCTGCAGCTTTTACCTAAGTGGATATTAAAGTGCTGTAAATGGAGAATTCTGAAGGCATTACCTGATAGCCATAAGAATTTATTAGAAATGTTCTTAATGCCAGCAGCATTAGCTCTGGTATTAATCTCTAAGGACGTGACTTTTAAAGCAACAATTAGTTTTGAAGAAAAGGTCATTAGGTATTGAAATGTCCTTTAGACAGCCAGTGAAGGTCCAGCCTGGATCACTGCAATTGATTGAAGCAGGCTCCTCAAATGAAAATCAGCTAAACTTTTTAAGGTACTCAGTCAAACTCTCCAAGGTAATTTATATTTACTCAGAAAACACTAATGGAAAAAACCTTTTCAAAAACCTTTGAAACATACTAAACAGAAATATTCTGTGAAATCCTTGAGTAAAAGCAGAGCAAACACAGCAAGATCTGTACTGAAGCCATTTAAAGACCTTGCTCTGTAAACCTCTTCTCATAACCTTTTGATTTTTCTGTCTTAGAATTCAGGGCCTGCAGCAGTAGTGAA
Organism: Formicarius rufipectus; assembly: GCA_013399695.1. Taxonomy (NCBI): domain Eukaryota; kingdom Metazoa; phylum Chordata; class Aves; order Passeriformes; family Formicariidae; genus Formicarius; species Formicarius rufipectus. The sequence goes on from VXAU01000197.1 coordinate 3,504,307, forward strand.
TAAACATCAGAAATCCTTGGACAACATTCATTCTCAGTATGAATGCACTGATAACAATCAAGTGATGTTTGAGCAAGTGGGCAGGACTTCTAATTATTGAAATCAAGCCTTTCACAGTGATGATGGTGATGTACAGCAAGTTCTTCAAAGCAGAAGTGTAATTATTTTTATGATGTGTGAGAAAGAAAGAACACAAGAGGGAACACAGGGACAGCTTTCAAAGCAAAGCAGAGGACGGAAATGAGATCAGTTTATGACCAGCTGCTTTGCCTTAATTGGTGATGTTTGAATGTATCAGGAAATGAAATAAACCTAGCCAGAATGGATTAGAGCATAAAAAGTTCACTTTAAACATATAATAATGTCATGGTCAGATATAGAAACCTTAAGATTTATTATTCATCAGATAAGAGGCTCATTTAAATGAGCCTTAAATTATCCTTCCAGATAATTTAAGTGGTCCATATGGAATCAGCAATTGCAATAAATAAAATGGAGAGTCTAATTTTAATGCAAGTATGGCCAGCTCTAATTCTCCTGAAACATCTAAATTAGGTCCAGTGATGTTTCTTTTGCCTTAAAGGGGTGTTCTTTAGACTTCCTTAACAGGTATTTGCCAGGCGTGGGAAAATAAAGGCCATTTTGAGCATATATGGATTTTACAAAGACTTTATGGGCATAAACCCTGTGGCTTTATAAGGTTATTCTCTAGTATTTAGAGAAAAAAGAGAGATTTGTAGATGTTGCTGTGTATTCTTATAAGCTGACCTCTTGTATTTTTCATTTTTAACTGTGTTTTCCAGAGATCCAGTATAAAAGGAAAGGTATTTTGTTTGGGATTTTTTGTTTAGTTTTCAGTTAACAAGTTTTAAAACAGTCTGTGGGTCTGATTCCTCCACTTTCTGTTGCTCAAGCCCAGGGACATCAGTCTAATTGCCTTGGATGAACAAGAGAACCAGTTTCTCTTTTTTTTTTTTTNGGCCAGTTTTTAAGTGCAGCCTTTTTTGTCTGTATTCTGTATTCACAGTCTGCAGGAGTAGACATCCATCCTCTCTGGAAATGAGCAGGAGATTACAGAGATTCAGGAGGGATGTTCTTCATATTTGATGATGCTTGTGTTTATTTTTTTTTAAATGCAAGTGTGGCTCTGCATACACAGAATCAGCATGAATTTACATATATAATTTAAGTGTCTTGTGACCTTTTTAAAAGGCTCCTCTCCAGAATACACAGGAACTAATTGCTAAAGTTGTGTGATAAGGCTCACATGAAAATAATTTCTTTCCAGTTTATTGCAGCTATTACAAGACCTTGAAAATGCAGTTATTTTTAAGCTGCTTTAAGAACTAGATCCCACTGAGGTCCTAGAGAAAAGCAGTCCCACAGCATGGAAAGAGCCTTAGAAGATCAGCTTCCACTTGTTCATGAGGACACAGGTGTTGATGGCACTGAGTGTGGATCTTACTGAGAAGAGAGATGCTCCTTTGAACAAGTAGCCAAATAAACAGAGAAACAGAGGACAGTGAAGGCAGCAATTAGTCCAGTTGGGAAGACAGATCCCCTTTGCTTAGCCAGACTTGGGGCAGAAGCTGCACTTCCACATACACTGATAGATATTCCAATCCCTCTGATGGGAAGTGAGGCACCTGTGTAGGGTCAGCACTATCTGAAGACACAGATGTCACTTAATACAATACAAGTACCACCCAGTTTTCTCTTCTATATGTTAAAGACTCAGGGCAAATTCCATGTACCCTGTTTTGCAAGTGAGGGATAAAAAAAAAAAAGCCAGATTGATACCTTCCAGCATCTTGATATTCCTGGAGTTCTCAGTGATGCATGTTCCCATCCTGGTTATCGTCCTATATGTATGCCAAGCAAGGGCTAGACTGTCCTAGAATCTTCCTCCACATTTGGTACATAGTGCAGCTAATTTAAAACCAAAACCTGATGAATCCAGGAGGTATGAGACCAAACAGCAGTGTCCTTTGAATGAATAATCACAGTTGGCCCAATTATTTATAGGCTTGGCGCTGACAGGCTGATATGGCAAGCACATTAACAGCAAACAGAAGGAGCTAAATTGGCTAAAGGTTTCTGAGCAGGGATGACTCTCCTGTTATATATGTGAGAAAGGTTCCAAGAATAAAAAATGTGCCCTTTACCAGCCTGGGGGTTGCTGTAAGCAGGGCTGGGTGTAATTAATCTTTGGTATGGTGAGTTGTGTATTTCCCTGCTGTCGATGTGCTTAAGTTGTCCTGCTGTAAATTACAATGATGGAGAGAAAATTAATCATATTGGACTAATGAGAACACCAGAAAAACCCTCTGATGGTGTTCTTGGAGCTTATTCTCCTCTGCAGTGTGAGTAAAGAGGTTCCACTGATAATTCCTGGTGATGTGATCTGGGAAGTTAGCAATGCAGTAGCAAAACATTGCTGTCCAGACTTCTGGCAGAACAGGAGAGGAAATGCTGAACTTACACATATTCAGGGGTGAAAAATTAGAGCATAGGCTCATTATGTTAATGAAAAGGAGAATGCACTCTGCATTTCTGAATGTGTCAGCAAAGGGCTGAGCTTTACTGTAACTTCTGCTTGTGCTGCAGGTATAATTGAGCTCAGTTTACAGTTTCCTGCTTTCATGTGGTTTAGGGATTGAACAGTAAAAGGGGGGAAATGTGGAAGTATTTTATATTGCACTTCATTGTCTGTCTTGCAACCTTGATGATGTTGTTGTTTTTAATTATCTCCCCTCACCTCCTAGCCTGATTTTTCACCTTAGTCAATAGGAGATAAGAGCAATTAACTCTTTAGGCTATTCAGTGTGCAATATAAACTTTTTCTTTCTCAAAAAACTATTTTTAAAAATCACAATAAAAATATTCAAAGAGTATTTCTGAGGAGTTTTCCTTTTCCATAGCCCAAGTCTTCCATTTTTTCAGAAACTGGAGAGATGGCACAGTGATCAAATTGCATGTTTTAGTACTGGTGTTAAAGAGGAACTCTTATGAAGTATGAAGCAGGTGCTCCTGACACTTAATGCCTGCCAAAAGTCAAACCACTTCATCTCAAAATGAATATCCTGCCAACTGAATCATTAGCATTTCAGTCACTTTCTTAGAAGACACATGTATGACTTGGTTCTACTTTCCAGTATATGACAGACTACTCAAAAGAAATAAAGGTTCTAACAGGAGCTTTTTAGTGCTGGGTATGTTAAACAGCATGTCAGATAACTTCTCCAAACATATTAAGGTGCTCAGAATGAAGGTGGATATTTTTCAGAAAAGGAAAATTTAACTTTGAGTGTTTTGAATTAAAATGCTTTCTACATGATGTTTTAGTACATCTTGTTGACTTAGGCAATTTACCAAAAGACTGGAAACTAGTAGGCTTAGCTACTTTTATGCTCTGTAGTCTTTTTCTAGAAGGATTTTTAACAGGAGAAGAAAATAACTCACTGCTGCTTATTAGTTGGCAGTGTTTCTGCTTGAGAGCATTTACTTATTCTGGTGTGTGTTTTGTTCACTGTCAGGTCATGAAAGTCCTTCTGGGAGTCGCTGTGTGATTTCAGAGTTTATACGACCCCTTCAAATATCTGGAGACAAACCAGAACAACTGTCTGTCAAACCGACATTCCTGTCCAAGTCAAGATCTGGTACCCCAAGATGCAGATTTGATTCAGACGTGAGTCTCTTTAAATCTTTTACTGAAAATGTTTGCTGTAGGGGCTCCTCTGCTCCAGGGGACTGATGCAGGGTGACCCACCTGCTTTTAAAAAGTCAGAACATGAATGTTCTCATTTTCTGAGACATCTTGGGAACACGATCAGTGGGAATGTAACTGATATTTTCAAAGAAGCCACAGCTGATATCCTAGTTACCCAGCATGAAAAAAATAGCTGTGTGAGAACTTGAAGCTTCTCTGAAAGCCTCACCCTTCAGTGATGCAGGCAGAGCATTGTGCTGCTCCTGGGCCCGAGGTGTAAGTCAGCACTTCTGTCTGTGTCTGGTTTGGGCAGATTTCTCAATGTTTCATTATTATCTACCAAAAGGTGTGACTTGGATACAGCCTGGGCAAATGGAAGAGAAATTCCATGCAGTGCTCTGCCCACGCAGGGATGCTCTGGCAGAAAAGCAGCTCGTTCTGCAGGACTTGTTCTTTGCTTGGTTCTCATGATGTGTGAATATTCTCTCTAAAAGGCAGACCCCACCTCCAAACAGCCTTTCCAGCACCCTCGTAAACTGATACCGAGCCTGTAAAATGGAAGGGAAAGTTGCAGGATGTTGTCACCAGTGTCTCCCACCCTTCAGCTTTACATCTGGTGTTTAATTGTTCTTTTGAAAGGTTCTGTTCCTCCTTTCTCAGAAAGGTTTTCTGCTTTTCAGCAGAATTCTAGCAGAAATCCAATAGGAAGCTCGTAAGAGCTTTTCAAAGGTGCCATAACAAGTTGTTTGTTATTATTTAGTATAAATGTTATATATATATATTTAAAAAAAAGAAAAAGGTGTAGGACAAATTTTGAAAACTTTATATAGGGTATTATTTTCTATTAAATACTATAAGCCTGTTTTGCATGGGCAAAACAGATACCCATGAGGAAATGATCTTTAGATTTTACCCCTCACTTTGTAGTCTGGAATCACTTTTTTAATCTTTCCAAGAGCAAATAAATTGCAACTGTGTGCACATTTTCTATGTTACATTCATTGCAACTGAACCTGTGAAAACTGACAGAAACAGAATGTTTCTAAATAGATCACAAACCTGGGTGTGGTGTAGGATATTCAACAAAATATTAGATTCTGGTATAGTAGGAATTCCATGGGCGTATCTAAGGATTATCCACAAGAAATATTTTTGTATATTTGTGTAGCAGAGTTACTGAAAAGTGGAAACATTCACTGCTTTTTTTTTTGAAGAGGCCACAGAAGAAGCAGCCCAAAGTAGTGAAAGCAGAAAAAGCAGCTTAGCGAGGAGACTCAGGGAAGCAGAACTAACAGCAAGGAACAGAGAAAGCACACGTCAACTTTAATTCCCTTTTTCTATTATTTTTGAGTTATCTCTCACTGAGGATGTCAAGCCCTCTTCTGCAGAATTGTACGTTTTGTGCCTTGTAGAGTGTAATTACGTGATACATACTCACATTATGCAAACTCACAGAAATTAAGCTCCATTCCTTTTCAGAGATATCCAGACCTAAGAGAGAGTGTGAATAAAACCTGAAAATGGAGCATAATGCTGGGAAGTCTGAAATAATTTTTTTTTAAAAAGTGATCCTCTGCAAAAAATACATGTTTGCAACTGCATTGGTTGTTACTGGTGACAAAATCTTCTAGAATAAACATTATTGGTTGAGTTATGCACTTGGTGACAAGCCCATATCAAGGGGTCAGGGTGATAATCCAAATTCCACAAAGGGCAAAATACCTGTTATCTGGCTATTACTGTCCTCCTCACTGCAGTCAAGTGGTGGCACAATAGTGTGTGCTGGCCTAACCCACCTCTTAAGAGTTAATTAGGAGGAAAAGTGACTTAACTCAGTATTTTTCTGCTGTACTTTTGACAGGGACCAGTTTAGATCTGAAAGTTGCAGTTCAGTATTCACCCTATAAAATTTTGGGCAATTTTCTACCAATTTATGTTATTTGATCCCACTGTTAACCTGGTGGTTCTACCTTAATTGAAGTTCTCTCTAGCACAGAAAAGAAGTTGGTAATTTTTTTCTGAAATGCCTCACACCATCCTGCAAAATAAGTGGAGGGAAGTGTGTCTCTCAACTGTAAAACCTCTACTAGGCTCAAAGGACAAGAGAAAGAATTACTGCTTTACCAGTGAGATACCTGGTGCAGAGCTAAAATAGGCAGAGTCTGTGTTGATTCAGCACCACAATGTAATCTCCAGGTTTTGTAGACCAGATTTGTAATGGAATAAATGTGTGGCTTTGCAGAATTGAATTAAATATGATAAGTTCAGAGGAAATGGATTTCGTTCAGCTAGTGGAAAGGGTGGGATTCAACAGATGCTGATGCTGTGAATTGGATTGGATTGGCAAAGGGGTCTATTTTGTGTGATACTCATTATTTCCAAGTGTTTGTAACTGGACACTTGCTCCAGCTCTAAACTCAGCATTTGTCTGGAATACTTATTCACTAGTATGAGCCCTTCTAAGTAAAATTAACCAGTTGTATCCTGTGTTAGAATTTAATTCTTGTTTTTTCTCGATATTGCATGTTCGTTGTCTGATTTATATCACCTGTCAGGAAAACTGTTCATGCAGCTTTCTGAAATCACATTATCTTTTCTTTTATCCCCTCTGCAGATGGATAATGATCAGAATTCCAATACCTCAAAGCAGAGATATTCTGGGAAAGTCCATCTTTGCATTGCTCGTTACAGGTAGAACTCCCATCTCATGACATATATAATATTCAACATTAGGTTTTCCTTCACTTTAATCTCACACTGACTTATTACATGAAATCGGTGTTAGAGATAACAGACCCCTTGCCTGTTTGCACTTACTGTAAAATAGTGCCATGTCCATGTGCTTTAATTGCCATGACATGGCTCTCTTACCCACCACTGTATTTCTCACCTTCAGTGTCTCGATGACATGAAATGGGAACCTCCTGCTTTATACGGTTTGTCTCAGTCTGTTCTTACAAATTACTTTTTCAAGCAAGGGAAGATTTAAAAGTCTGTCTCATCAAGCTATAAAGTACTGTAATGATAAAAATTTCAGTGACTAACAATTTCTTTCAGTATGGATGCAATTTTAAGTACTTTATAATTACTTTTTGTCTCTCAGAAGCTTCTTTTTCTGAAACTCACTGGTTTTGTCTTTTTTTTAACTTGTCTCTGTAGAAGTTAATAAACCTTTTTAAAAGACACTTAAAACATAAAAAACAAATGAAATACTGGGACTGGAAAAGACCTTAGTTTGGTTTAATTCCCTCAAAAAAATAATCCGTAAAGCTGTGCACCTTCTGCTGCTCAGTATTCCTCCTGTGCTCCTTGCAGTTACAACCCTTTCGATGGACCAAATGAAAATCCAGAGGCAGAGCTCCCTCTTACGGCTGGAAAGTACCTTTACGTGTACGGAGATATGGATGAAGATGGCTTCTATGAAGGTAATTTTTTTTTAATCCATGAATTCATGCAAATTCATGCAGATTGAAATCAGTTCGTCTGTCAAACACGCTCCTAATTCTTCCCTTCGTCTGCTACTAAATCAGTGGCTAAAATTACCCATATCATCCCTCTGTTAATTAACAGAGTTTCTGCACTGGCAAAGCCTCTCCTTGCAGGCAAAGCTAATTATAAGATATTTTCTAGTGTCAGCTTTTCCTACTGGCAAGATTTAAGTTGACAGGAAAGCTTACTGGCAGTTCTGGTGTTTCCCTCATGTTCTCAAACTGGGAATGTTGTTTATGTACACCTTTCACTCCGACCTTCTTCCTTACCTTGTGTGCTCTCAAGGCGCTGACAGGAAAGAGGTGTTCCCCTTCAAGGATTTTAATGGCATTGCCCTTTCTCCACAGGAGAACTTCTGGATGGACAAAGAGGACTGGTCCCTTCGAATTTCGTGGATTTTGTCCAAGACAATGAGACCCGGCTATCGAGCACACTGAGCAGTGAACAAGATCAGAATTTTATCAACCGCTCGGGTCCTGCTTTGGAAGGAGATCTCTTGGAGATAAGTCCACCAAGCCACATAGACTCAAGTGTAATCAGCAACGGCGCAGGGACTCTGGACGTGAACATTGATGAAATTGGAGAAGACATTGTGCCTTATCCTAGAAAAATCACCCTTATTAAACAACTAGCCAAAAGTGTCATTGTGGGCTGGGAGCCACCGGTAGTGCCCCCCGGATGGGGAACCATTAGCAGCTACAACGTCCTGGTGGACAAAGAAATCCGGATGAACGTCGCCTTGGGCAGCAGAACGAAAGCTCTCATAGAAAAGCTCAACATTTCTGCTTGTACATACCGAATATCCATCCAGAGCATCACCAACAAGGGGAACTCCGACGAGCTGCAGTGCACTCTGTTAGTTGGGAAGGATGTCATTGTAGCCCCTTCTAATCTTAAAGTGGACAATATAACCCAGATTTCTGCTGAGCTCTCCTGGCTCCCTACAAATAGTAATTACAGTCATGTCATCTTTCTTAACGAGGAGGAATTTGATATTGTCAAGGCTGCTAGCTACAAGTACCATTTTTTTAATTTGAAGCCCAATATGGCCTACAAGGTGAAGGTCATGGCAAAGCCCCATCAGATGCCCTGGCAGCTTCCCTTGGAACAACGAGAGAAAAAGGAAGCCTTTGTGGAATTTTCGACATTGCCAGCAGGTTTGATATTTTTCTCCCTACGCCAAAACTCTTCAGTTAAGCTTCTCTGAAAAATACTAGATAAAATAGCTTAATCTTTGACTTTCTGCTCTAATCTGTGTCACTTACATGAGCAGAATGAGGATTAATTTTTTTTAATTAATTCCTGTCCAGTAATATTGTCTTCTTTGTTCCTGGGATAAGGACAGATGCATTTTTGGGAGATAAACTCCAGATCATCATCTGAGATAACATGCTAAGTGTTTTATCAGATTAATCTCCATTTGTATTTAACTTGTCCAGTTATAATATTTCTGGTAGTAACTTATTTTCATTGGTGTGAACAGCGGAGCAGAAATAATGTAGTGAATTAAAGGATAGTCTCATGGTTTTTGGGGTGTATTGCAGTACTTGAAAAAAATGGAACATCTGTCCTTAGAGATTCACCTACCCAAGGTCCTCTAATCAGGGACAAGTCAGTGACTCCTTATCTATCCAGTCTTTCAGATCTCTGGATGCCTCTGGAGCAGGGATAGACAGGAACAAGTGGCTCCTAGCGAGTGGAATGTCAGTAACATGTTTTGAGCTGTGGTTATTCACTCCCTGCTGGGGTTTGGTTCCAGCAAAGGGGCAGGAATTAGTTCTGGTCCCTTCCTTGGCTCGTGTGACTTTTATGTGAGGAGACAGACAGGACAGCAAAGCTGCTGGGTTAGAGGGGGAGTTAAGCTTGTGTGTCTCCCCTTTTTGATGCTGTTGATTTATAGCTTCAGTAAAAATGTCCTTAGTTCAGGCATTTACTCTTTTGTCTGGAATCATTTCAGTGAGAGAAGTGGTAGTGCTGTTGCAGAATCTGTTGGGAGGGGGTATTTCAGGCTTGGGATGTATCCTGGGGGAGCTGGGAGGCACTGCCTCGATGGTGGCTTGAACTTACTAGATTTGTTGCGTTTTTTACTGCTTGGGAAAGGTCTTTTGAGCGAGTTTATTCTTCCAGGCCAAACACTGAACATGCTGTATCTCCCTCTAGTTGCTGGAATGTGCTAAGCAGTGCATGAGCTGTTCCATGCTGAGGAGCTGAAACGCAGTGGAGTCTCAGCTTCCAGATCCAGAGATCCCAGAACCTTCCCCACTCCTTCATTACACAGGGGGTATTTTTACAGAAGCGTGTCAACTTTTCACTGTTACAGAGCGAAATAAAATAGCAGCTGTTGAAGCGATTGGAGGCTGATGTCTATGTTTCAGGAGTTACTGGAACAAAGGGAAAGGATGCCCATGAAATCAGTCAGTGATGGGAGTTGCCATCGTAGCTGTGCTTTTGTCTTGCAAATACTGCTGGCTTCCAGGAATCACATCTCTCTTCTTTCAAACTACAGTTAAAAGAAAGAAATTACATGACTAATGCTGCTTATTTTTTCTTAGACTCTAGATTCTTTTCTCAACTTGAATACCTTCAGTGCTCATTCTATTTGCAGCTGAGAAACTCTGCTCTTTACTAGTGGGTTAAGTGATATCCTTATAGAAAAGGGTATCTTCAGCCACTTATCCCAAAAAAGGAATGAGGATCAGGGAATGTTTTCAAATTTTCACACTGTATCACACTCAGGGGTTTTTTGGGAATGCATTAAGCAAAAATGACCTTGAGGTAACTGCTCACATTTCAGAGCTAGAGAAAAAAATGTGCACAAAGTGCACAAAAAGTGTAGGACCATTAGGGATCACCTTTTCCTTTTTCCCTTTGCATAGATATATCATGTTTTGTGTGATATATGCTGAAAACACATTGCTTCCTGTCAGACCAAAGCTGAGTGCCAGCTCTTCAGTTGCTGAGCAGTTGAACTTTTCTTGATTCATCAAAGCATTGGAACTGCTTAAATTAAAATAGTAGTAGTTCTCTCTTGGACACTCAGATCTAAAAATAGAAATAAGTACTGGATCAGGACCCATGGGACTGTTATGGTTTTTCAGCTCATTTATGTTAAAAAACCCATGGGGACCAAAGTATAGCAGAATTCCAAACCAAGCATTTATGTTGATGGCCAGGACCATCAAAAGTCATCAAAAATAATTTTCCATTTTATGATGGGGGAAAACAGAAACCATGCTAAGCCTTAGGCATCACACTTTATTAAACCTGTCTCTGAAGGTCAAGACATACTCCCTGAGGATTGTTTAGCTGTGGGAGAACAGAAGGGAGGTGACTTCTCCCGCAGGAGCAGGTTCATGTCATTGTCACTGACAAGATACTGGGTTGGATCAGATGCATTCTTTCTTGTAAACTGAGCAGCCTTGCTGGATTGGGAATGCTGGTTGTCAATGAAATAGGGTGGTTAGGAAAGCTGAAATTCAATCCTAAACCAAAACTTGTCGTGGCCAAAAATAGTTTTAGGTCAATTTACATACTTTGGACTTGCAAGTTAAAAATACGTTATAGATGCAGGAGATAGTATAAGCAAAATGTGCCTCTGCTGTCCTGAAAATGACCATAATTTTATTTCCATGGCCCCTGGAGAATGAAATTTCAGTGACAGCAAGCTACTGAAATGCACTGGCAGTTTGCCAGCAAAATGGCTGAGCCTTGTGTGGTATTTACATGTGTATGATGCCCACAGTTACAATATTTGTGGCCTTTTTGGAAGACGGACAGGAATTGGTTGTGCTTAGTTCACTGGGAAAAGCTGAACCTGCCTGTGAGATGTTTCAGCATGAGACACCTCTCAGGGTCTGGCTGTTCAATTAACACAACAGGATGCTCGAAAAATTTATGAGCTAATAATCTCTGTGATGTTTTTACTTCGACTTTCTGGCCAAAGTAGAACTATTTATAGTAGGGTAATGCCTTTTAATTAAGGATGTATGTGGTGTACTGTTACACTAACATACTGTAAGTGCCCTAAGAGGTTAGTGGATGTATTTTTTGGTTCAGTGCAGAGAAAAGACTGTGAGACCAGTGTGCTCCTGCTGGAAAATGTTGAAGTTTCAGCTTACAGTCCACACTGCACCTTACTTCACTGTGCCTCTGGCTCTTAAATTGTGACTTGGAGGCACTGGTGGTCCAAGGAGACAGAATTTGAGAGTGGTTTCTGAGTAGGTAGTGCACTGAGTGCATATATATATATACACACTAAAAAGTAATTTGCTGTAACTTGCAGCATTTTCCACTAACAGTGTCAGTCTCAGGCCTTTTCCTCACTCTGGTTTTTTGTGAACAAGTCCTGCATTCACAGAATCAGCTATACAGCCTGGAGGGTTAAAAACAAATCCAGAGCAAGGTGCAAGTACAGACTATCTTACAAAGAAATATTTCTTAGTTAATGGTTGTAAGCTGAGAGTCAGTCCCTGCACCATGACCTGCTGAGCCTGAGCTTCTGGAACAAGGGTATTTTGTCTTTTTAAAAAAATATATGTGTAAAAAGAAAATGCTTTGAGATCTGTGGTTTCCAGCAACAGTGACCAGTCCCATATTCCTCTAGGTCCTCCAGCTCCACCTCAAGATGTCACTGTGCGGGCTGGGTCCACCCCAGGAACCATCCAGGTGTCCTGGAAGCCCCCGACCCTGACGGCGACAGGGACCTCCCACGGCGCCAATGTCACAGGTTATGGTGTTTATGCCAGAGGGACACGGGTGAGTTCTCCTTCTAGCACCAGCCAGACTGTCTGCTTTAGGGGAATTTTGACTGGCAGGCAAAGGCAACTGTGAAGATGTGCCAGCCCTTGAATGCCTGCATGAGGTTCTCAGCTTTCAGTGGACCCTGTTCTTGCTCATTAGTTTCCTTTCTAGAAGCATGTCAGCTTTTGGACAAAGGGGTTGAGAGGATTAAAGACAAGTGGTGATAGGTGGTGTGGAGCCCTGATGTGGGGCTGAATTGACAATAGGTCACTCCCTGTTAAGACTTTGAGGGTTGTGCTTTAGTGGGGCTGAGGGGAGGGAAGCAGATGTTTTCCAGCTGCTAAGTTGTTTGTTTGTGTACCCAGGTGGCAGAGGTGATCTTTCCGACCGCAGAGAACACACTGGTGGAGCTCCTGAGACTAAGGAGTTTGGAAGCAAAGGAAGTTACTGTTCGTACGCTCTCTGCACAAGGGGAATCAGTGGACTCTTCTGTTGCTGCCATTCCATCTGACCTCCTGGTGCCTCCAACCCCTCACCCCAGAACTGCTCCCAAATCTAAGCCATTAGCAAGTGCCGGAGCCCCAGAAACCAAAGAAGAACATTTAGGTCCACATTTAAAAATGGATGAGTCATGGGAGCAGACTCGTTCGGCATCCCCTGTTCATGGACACACTCTTGAGCCCCCCAACTTCCATGGCCCACTGCAGGGCAGGAGGTCTCCATCCCCCAACCGGATACTCCCTCAACCCCAAGGCACACCCGTCCCAAACACTGTCGCAAAAGCCATGGCGAGAGAAGCTGCACAAAGGGTTGCAGAGAGCAACAGGGTAAAGGCAAACTTCTTCTTAAGGCTTTTTTGGGGGCTGGTTTTATTCATTGTGGCACTTCCCATCAAAAGGATTTTTCATCATGTGCTTTGAGGAATGGATAATCATTCCTAAACTCTGAGGGCCCGTGGTTTGAGAAGAAGCAATGTGCTAAACCTCTGTGCATATGAAGCATTACTGTGTCTGCTGTTGGGGATCCACAGGCAGTTTTATGTATTTGCCCTTGTCAGTGCTGCATCTTCACAGATGTTTACAACTGCTTTTCATTGTAGCTCCTCTTGTAGCTGCTGACACAACAGCATCACTGCCCAAAGGACGCTCCTGGTATGGACACCATTAGGACCCATGGCTGCTGCTGCACTGACTCAGATGTTTGCTAGTTCATTTAAATCCATATTTGAGGCTCTTGGGTCAGTACAGCTGATGTTTATGCATCCTGACAACATGCTCTGGGTTTGCTACTCAAGTATGCAATATTTAAATACTCCCAGTGCCCTGGGCAGTTACTTTCTCATCACAAGCTGCTCAGAACTGTCTGTTACTTTTTGCAAGCTGTGGTGTCACTGATTTCAAACATTCTCTCGGTCCTTCATCTGGCAATCGTCAGTTATGTCCAGCTTTTGGTCTGCCATCGTATCTTCAAAATAACTCCATTAATTCTGACAGTTCACACATGTCTTAGCAGCTCAAACTTACTGACTGTCCCTGCTTTGGGACACATTTGAGCCAGTGGGTGATTTGAGCCAGCTTTTGAGAACCTGAATAATTCTGGATCAGTAAGGCCTGATAAATACATATGTATGTATGTATGTGTATATATTTTCCTTTTGTTTATAAATAAAGAAAACTGGAATAAATTTAATAGAGGGAGAAGAGGCAATTGGTTTCTTAGGCTTTCTGAGATGAAAGTTGAATTAAGAACTGTATAGGGAAAGAGAATAGAAATACTCTTTCTGGTTTGGAAAATGCTGACATAGGCTCTGAACCATGTTTAATTACATTAATTTAAGTGATGCTTGAAATATTTAATTCGGGAATATGGACAAAAGTTTACAGCTGAATTCATTCTTAATTAAATCAAATTCTGCCAGTGATATTTGTCATGTTTAGTCCCCTGTAGTAGAAATTCTTCCCTTGTCGTAAGCTGCTGCAGAAGCAGCTCTGTGCCTTCTCCCTGCCCTCCTGCTCCTGGTGGATGGCTGATGGTTATTGCCAGGAGAGTAAGCAGCAGGAATTAGTAACTGAGGCCAAGAGTCATCTCAGAGCAGAGGACGAGCCCAGAGTCTTATTCTAAAGCTCTTTTTGTACTGAGGTCATCCACTAACACTCTGCCAAGGGGAAATCAGTGTCTGTGTTAGCAGCCTCTGACTGTAGAGTGCTGAGAATTTTGACATAAGTGGTACAGCTGAGCTGATGATCACATAGAATCATGTAATTTTCTTATGAGTGAGAGTAATATATTAAGCAAAAAATTGCAGAAAACTCCTTAAAGGTTACAGTCAGGGGAAACTAACATTGCTCTAGACCGTGAGTGCATTTAAATGGTGTGTGCTTGGGTCTCTGTATTTGCCATTTTTTCCAGGAACAAGCCTGCTTCACAATTTTCCTTTTTTTGTTGCTCTTCTAGATGGAGAGGAGGAGTGTTTTCAGTGAGAGGAGTAATGCAGCCCAGTACGCCAACTCGGATGAGGAGGAGGATGGCTACGATTCTCCTCATGTCAAAAGAAGGGGAGCATCAGTTGATGATTTCCTAAAAGGGTCAGAACTTGGAAAGCAAGTAAGTAGCCTGGTTTTGTCATTGTGTCAGGTGTTTGACATAACACAAGTATTTTCTGAAGCTCAGCAGGCTGTCTGGGTCACTTCCTGATTATTGTGGCTGTGTGGGTAACCTGTACAGACAAGCAGAGGGTCATGGGGAGGTAGATGTGTGTCCTGTTACTGCAGCGTGGCAATGCCTAATGGGAGCTGAATGCACCTGGCATCTCCAGACCATCATCCCACACAGCAGGCCTAAGCTCTGGAAACTGAAAAAATGAAGATGGAAAAGCTGAAGCAGAAAATGTGACTGGACTGTCATGTTTGGGTTCTGGGTTTTTCACTATGGTGTCACCAGTGCATATGAAATCATGCTAGGGAAAAAGGGAAAGTGGGAAGAATTTGTGTGTTCTGTAAAAGCCATAACCTGTAATCTAATGACCTGATTACAGAAAACCAACGTTGTAGATACTCTGTGTGCTGCAAGGAGTAGAAAGGTGTTTCCAGAAGAGTTTTGCACAACTGCACAGCTTTTTAGTCTGATCCCACTGAAAACAAGTGTAATCTATTACATTACTTTCAAGAGAAAAATAAATTCTAGAATTTTCTTAAGTCTTGGCATAGTCAAATAAACATTTTAGCCAAATACCTGACCTCCCATGTGGAAGAGTCCAAGCAACACCATTCCTTCTTGTAGCAGTTCTGGGCTTTCTGGAACTTTAGTTCTGTTTATTATAGACCTTCAAGCAGTTATACATGTAGGAACATTGCCCCAAATTTCCAGTGTTTTTGCCAGTCTATTCCTACAGTGTTCAAATTGAAGTTTCAAATGCCATCAGCTACCTATATCCTACAGTGGTGGTAACATCCTGCAGGAATTAAATGGTGATCACTCTTAAATTATGATGTGATGTAAGGAACAGCTGTGAAGAACAGATGATATGTGAGTTACCTTAGGGCTTTTACAATTTGGTCAGCAAGTCCACTGATGCATGAAGGACCTCTTTAAATTCAGAGAGTTTAATCAAGGCTAAAACTAGATTTGGTACTGTGAATGGAGATATCCTTTTTTTTGTATCACCTGGGATTAAGACTGGATTTCTTGAATTAGGGTCATAAATGGGCAAAACAAGCTTCACACATGACCTCTCCACTGCAACAGAACAGCAAGCCAAGTGCTGTAATTTATATGCAGTTATCAGCGTGGCATTCAAACCTGGGAAATGCTCCGATCCTCATGGGTGTTATCCAGGGATTTTCAGCTTTACAGCCTGTAAAGAACTTTCTCTCTCACCTTGCCAATTAGCCTCACTATTGCCATGGGGAGGAATACCACACAGAGAGCAGCAGAGGCTCAGACTTGTCTGATATCATGGAGGAAGATGAGGAGGAGCTGTACTCCGAAATGCAGCTGGAGGATGGAGGAAGGCGGCGGGTCAGTGTGACCTCACACAATGCCCTCAAGGTAAGTGTGGCTGCAGGGAACTCTCAGGAGAACCTCCCCGTTTTGATTCTTCCTTCCAAGCATTTCTTTTAGTCAGTTATGGATGTTGCAGACCATTAAAGCTCACACTGTTGTACAGACCTAGAACTGGGCTGCTCTAATGCATTTATTCTTTTGTTTTCTTCATTATTTGATAGTTAATCTTTTAACTAATTGATTGTTTTTCTACATGTAATTGTTGCAGTTGCAATTTCTGTTCTACATCTGGGGACCTTTCCCGTGTCTGTATGAAGATACACTACATGTGCCACCCAGAAATGAGTTGGTTTTAAGCAAGATTTATAGAAATACATGTGCTTATTGAAAAAAGGAACTTACGCTTTCATGTCTGAGTGATTTTTCCCTGTATTCAGTGCTAGTCCTGTTTCTCCCACAAGCATTCTTGTAAAAAAGGGAGTTGGATCAGCTTTGTTTGATTATCAAAAATCCTTGTGCTCTGGTGGTTATTAAAGAGTCACCAGAGTGATATAAAGAATCACCAGAGACAGTAGGAAATACCTTTCAAGTATTGCCTTAATATTACACAAGAATATTCATAATGAAAGGCAACTCTAATATAACAATTAAAGCATAAGTAGAATATTGAACCTACCCAATACCAAATATTTATTTCCCATTTTTTATTTGTACATGTAAATTGTATCTGGGTTTTTATATGTGTAGTAATTTCACAAATTGGGTTTTCTTAGAAAGCAAAAACCCACAGGTTTTTTTCAACATACTTTAATTTAACTAAAATTGATACTATTTTCTCATGCTTTAATGAGCCATAAATTCAGTCTTTTTATTCTGATACTATCTGGAATGAGACAGGTACTTTTTCAAAATAAGGAACAATCAGTGTTTCTATTATTCTGCTGACTAAAGGTTGAAATTTAAATCCTCCTGCATGCTGCTTCTCTCCCTTTCCTCAGGGAAATAGAGAATTATCACTAGACTGTTCTTGTTCTTTATGCATCAGAAGGTGTATTTACTTCTTGGGTTTAAATTAGTAGTGCCAGATTTGATATTTAGAAAGAAAAGTCCAGAACCTTAACTGAGGCAGTAAATAATTCTAGACCCTTTAAGGTTTCCAGGCATGCTTCTCTTGATGTAGCAGGGTATCAAAGCTGTCATTGTTCATACTGCTTTTTTTTTCCACTTTTAAGGCAGTTTGGCTCAAGTTTCACAAGTGTGATACACATTTTAAAAAGGAATGAAAATAGGTGAAATAGTCTTAGAAAGTTCCTAATGCCTGAAAGGGGACAACATCCAAAACCCAGTTAAGTTTAACATGCTCAGGGAGAGAGATGCTGCTGAAATCTCCAGGATGATCCTGTCATTATTTATGGGTGCTGTTGTGTCCAGAGATCTCCCTGATCTGCGCATTAAGTAAAGTACAAGGAGAGATGATCTCCATGACACAGAATCAACAAACCCCGTCAGTCAAAACCAACATGACCTGCATTGTATTCTCTTGTCTCTTCTCAGAGTGCAGCAAATCCTGTTATTCATCTGTCAGACCAACCTGTGTTTTGTGTAAATGGAATAGAAAAATTAAAAAGTATATCCGTCATGTTCAGAATGCTTCTCTCACTCAGGCTGGGATAGTTTTTACTTACTTCTGGTATAAACAGAGACTTTTACTTACTTCTGCTAATAGACTGATTTTCAAAAATTGGTTTCATCAAGCAGGTACAAGATGATTGTGAGAGATTTTGTGACAGTGCAGACCGAGTGACATCTGAGAGCTTCCTGCTTGCCAGGGGTCTTTCTGTGGAAGCCTAACTTTAAAAATTGTGCACTTCTGTTAGAGTTTTAGAAAGGAAACGAGAACTCCTTTAACGACATCTGAAGAATAACTCTCCTCTGGCAGGAGATTTAAGATATTTGCTGCTTACATAGGATGCTTTAACAGATGCAAAGCAAGAAAGTTTGCTAGAGCAGAATTGTCCTTCTCAGATATGGGTTCTGGTTACAAATGAAAATTAAGTAGCAGTTTGGCATGGGGCAAGGCATGTGTTTTAATGCCATTCTCAGTCACCATGCTGGAACCTGTATGTGGCTTTTACTGCTTTGTTTCAAATGCATGGGTTTACTCTTGTTAAGAGCATCACTCAGCTGTTTGTCCCGACCTCTCATGTTGTATCTGACACGCAGCAACTTCTTAATCATGTCTTTATTTCCCACAGATTCTCATTCGAAGCATGACATCCTTTTCACTAAATAAGCTGCATGTCTTATGTTTGCCATTGCTCTAAGACTAATTCTGTCTTTATTTTTCTTCTCCCTTTTTCCCTCCCATTTTATTTTTGTCACACACTATTTGTTCCCTGTCTTGTTTTTAACATTACATACTCTTAAGGAGTACGATAAGACCACTGAAGCCACTTTTTTGGAACAGCCTGACTTTCCACAGCAGATACACCACAGTAAAAAGCTTTTCAGTATTCCAGAAGTAGCTGAAGAGGATGGGGAATACTCTGAACTGCTGTACAAGCAGGGTTTAGGTATGCCCTATAAAAAGACCCCCAAAGTAGCTAGAGACTCTAGACCATCTAGGCCCTACAATCAAGAGCAGCAGCACAACTTCTGGTACCCAGCCAAGCACAGGATTTCAGGCACGGAGGATTTTGCCGGGGACGACAGAGGATGCAAATATAGCCGGTCCTTATCGAGGAGCCCAGACAGT
Source organism: Formicarius rufipectus (assembly GCA_013399695.1). NCBI lineage: Eukaryota > Metazoa > Chordata > Aves > Passeriformes > Formicariidae > Formicarius > Formicarius rufipectus. Next base: position 3,523,002 of record VXAU01000197.1, read on the forward strand.
GGCTTGGACTGTGGAAGTGAAGAGGAGGAATCTCGTTTCAGTTTCAGATCCACCTGTGATGCACTTTCTGCCAGCCTGGCTTCTCGCTGCTGCGCCGAGGCTGCTCCCTGCTCCTGCAGGAAGAGCTCCCGGCCACTGCTTGCTCGCAGGAAAACCTTAACCAGGCAAAGCAGCATCGAAGAAGATTTTGGTGACTTGGGTCCTTCCTTTGTAGAGCCCAGGAGTGAGCAGGTCAAAACCAGTTATGAGAGAAAGTATGAAATTCAGAAGTGTAATAGAGCAGATAATTTCTCTAATGAAGATGCTCAGGGAGGCTGGAAGACCACCCTAAAAATGGCTGACTCTAGAGCAGCTGGGCCACTTGCAAAGCCATCCCACAGAGATGCAGAAGACTCTCTGGTGTGTGAAGTAAATCTTCCTTCTAACATCTGCTTGCCAAATCAGTCCATTTTCTTTCGTTTCCTCATTTTTTGTTCTCTTTCTTTTTTGTTCTTTCTTTTTCCCCCAAATTAATTTTTAGAGTCCATCCTTTGGACCCATCTGCTACATTTCCCCCCTGCCCCTCTCCCTTTTCTTTGACTCCCCATTCATTTTGGTTTATTAGTCTGCATCTTCCTTTACAGTCCTCTTTTGTGTTACGCTGAAATCAGATTAATTTGCTTTACAATGATTTTCCCCACAAAACAAATTACAATAATGGCTGCTTTTGTTAAAGGACAACTGAATCTAAATTTTAATTAAGGGTTAGCTGAACTATAATTTTTCCAAAAGATTGTTTTTCTTTATTTTGCCCATCTGAATGTTGCTTTTTTAAAAAAAACAAAAAAAAAAAGACAGAAAGCTGCATTCTAACTGGAAAAACAATTCATCAGTACTTTTTTTTTTTTTTTAATTGTCAAGGAATTCATTTCATTGTGTTGTTTTTATTCATCTCATTCCCTGAATTTTCAGGATATGCTCTTTGTCATGGACCATCTCTGGACAAGAATCAAGATTCTCCCCCAGTTTGACAGTGACCCAGATTTATGGGGTCACAGCTTCATCATATTTTCATTTCTTGCCTTATCTCTGCACTGTCACTACTTTGCCTCCTTTTTAGACCATCTCTTCTTGCCTTTGAAGTTGCAGACTGCATCTCTGCAGGAGGATGCAGGCAGACAGCTTCTCCCAGAGGGAGAGGCCAGGGCCATTCCATATCTCTCAAGGATGCCTCTGCGGGATCTTGCCTATTTGCATTTGTGTCCATTAACCAGTAGAAGAGTCTCCAAGTGTGAGAGATGCATCCATAGGCTTTCCTGCTCCCTAAAGACCAAAGCAAGTTCTTTACCCTCTCAGCCTGCAACAGTCCAGAGTGGAAACCTCCCATCTAATGCATTTCATGTAAGAGTAGACATCAGCTGCCTGCTCTCCCAGCCTCAGCAGTTCGTGCTGAAGTGATCCTTACAAATTTCTCCCATCAGAATTGGTGACCAAGCTGTCTTAATGTTGATGACTGCATGATAAACTCTGTAGAACATTAAAGTAGCACCATTTCCTTAAATAAATAGCAGCATTTTCTGCAAGGGTAGTGAACAGAGCCAGCTGTGAAGTGAGATGAAGTGTGTCTACATTCCTGTCTCCATGTTTCACTGACCTTTAAAAGGCTTTGGCAGCCGAAGGCCACTCTAGAAACGCAGTGTGCTCCAAGCCAGAAGGACCTACACTGGTTCCCCTGCTGCAGACTGGAGGAAGCTCTAGAGCTGGACACGAGCAGTGCAGTCCAATCTCCACAGCTCACGACTGCTTGCACTGCCCTTCAGGAGGTTAAAACGCCACCTTTAGCAGCAACAACAAAGGCAAAAGAATATTTCCAAAATTATTCTTTTCTTTTCTTTTTGTATGACTGCTGGTTACAAAGCTCTGCCATAAATCAGGGAACCATTTTTTTTTCTTTTGCAGGTTTGCCAGGCAACAGCATCTACTTTTCAGCTAACCTTTCAGTTAAAAACTAAGTTTAGTTGCCTTTAGAGCTTATGCTTCCAAATGTGATTGACCTGATTAATGTCCAGCCATATAACCATGATGTTACCATGCATGTAACTTACAAACCTGTTTTTTCTGTTGTTGTTTGTTTGTTTTTTTAGCTTTTAGGTAATCCAGCATCTGCAGGACGGCCTGAAAGGTTGGAGCATGCAGGGCGAAGGTCCTCTCATGGCAGTGCAGTGCCACAAAGGTCTCGGCCAATGTTGGTCCCTTCCATTGGTTAGTTGGACAGATTGGTGCATTTCTGTTCTTTGCAGCCTCAGAGTTGGGAAGGCAATCCTTAAAAATTGGAACAACAGACACTTGTCTTGAAACAGCCTGCTCTTTAGTGATACGGGACTAAAAACCCCTCCACCTAAATGAGTGTACTGGGGCCTCACAGGGGGCTGAATTAGGAGTCATGGACGTCTCTGGGAGTCTTTTCATTAAATTTAGTGGGTATTGGAGCTTTCTAAAGATTGGTTAGGCTTAGATACTGTTAGATGTTACCCAAGAAGAAATTTGCTGGCAGATTACTATATGATCAGTAAAATGTAGCCATTCAGCCATCCATTCACTCATCCATGCTTCCATTCATCAGCCATCATTTTGCATTCACTTTCCATTGTCTTGACTACTTTTTGGAATTTAGCAAGGAAAATGGAAGCTGTTAAATGGAACAAGTTCGTAGAACTTGTCTATATTTACTAAATTTGATATTTCTTAGAGAGTCATCTCTATCCTGGTTTAATTATGACAATGTATATGCTGGTGAATACCAGGAAATCCAAAAAGTAGTGGAGAAAAAAGATAATGGAATCATGACACTATGGACAAATACATATCTGTTAAAACTTATACTCTGAACTGAAAGATGAGAAACATTCACACTGAAAATCAGGAAACACATGCAAAACAAATGCAGACAGTTCTGTGAGTTATTCACAGAACTTCACTCCATGAAGATGTAAAGTTGGTCTGGTTCCTGTGCCTAATCTGGATTTGAATTTGTCAATACTGTAGGCACCATGATGAGGAGAAGGAGGCAGTGCCAGGCAATTCTCACTGACATTTACGTGAATAATTGGTGTAATGGGGATTATCAGAAGGAAAGAGACTGATCATTAAGGAATGCCTTTATTTTTTAATATTAAATATTTTCCCCTTTTCTTATAATCACACTGAGATGGCTGTACTGTAAATTAAAAGCAAAATCCCCCTAGTGAGCATATTTCTTTGTCTATTGGGTAGTAACTATTATTATTGAAACCACAGATCAGAAAACACAGCTGCAAAATGCATGAAACTTGCTTGGTCTCTTCAGTGCAGCATGGCTGGTGGGGGTGATTCTCATCCCACATCCTGGTGTAAACCAGGATAAACTTCACAGATGTCAGTGGAATTACCCTGGGGTGGAAATGGTTTGGAGGAGAATCAGCTCCAGGGAGGCTCTTGTGCTTCTCCTGACAGGGCATCATGAGCTGAACCAAACAGCTTTGGGGTGATGGTGTGACAGATGTTAGATTTTCATGTCCTCTTTCTTTTCCTCTGAAATCAGCCTTTATTTCACAGGAGTAAAGATTTCTGGTTTACCTCTGGACTACTTAAAGCAAGTTTTGTATTTAAGTTCTTTATTTTTCTATTATCTGCTAAAACATGGGGTTTTTTTAATAGTGAGACAGTAGAGCTGTTTGTTTGAATGAATCCTTTGTGTTTGCTTTCAATTTTCGTTTTAATTAAAAAATAAGGGAAGTGATTAAATTTATCAGAGCTCACTTTCTGTCAACAAGGTTAGGACCACGAAAGTCACAAAGCAGTGACTTCATTGTTTAGTAGTTTAGTAGCAACAGCTTAGGAATATGATAAAGAAATTAATTTTTGATAGTCAATCTGTGCTCAAACAGATCATTAAATGGAAAATAATAACTCAGATTTTGTTTCTTTCAGTGTGACTTGAAGAACTAATTATTGTAATTTGTATTATTTGCAATCCACAAATGCCCTTTTGGGATGTTTCATTAGAAATAAATGATAATACTGTCTCATGCTGATAACAGGAATTAACTGAGCATTATGTACAGCATGTAACAAGAAGTACTATTTGCTGTGAAGCTGATGGAAGGCTTTACGTGGTTTAGAGTTCAAGAGTCCCAATTTCTGACTAAAAGACTTTGTGATTAAAGTTGCTGAAAGATAAGCATACAATATTGCTCACTTTCAGCATCATACTGTAAAATATCACTTTGAGGAGAACTGAAGAAAATTTAAACACTTGATAAAACTCTGCACAAAAATTTCCTTCCTGTAAACCTGCTTGAAAAAAATCTAGATGATATGAAAAGAGCTCAGATGAATTTAATGTCAGTAAAAGCGTAGGGCATCCAAAAGCATATAGTAAATCATTGTGTAAACTGTTTGAACTCCCACTGACAGAGAACATTTCCAGTGAATAAGGGCTGCAAGGATGGTTTTGAGGAGGGAAGTTGTTATAGCTGTGTCATTATAACATGTAGTTCTACAAAATGAAAAGCTGAGTAAAACAAAAAAATGAAGTAAATATGACTGAGTCAGAGTTTAGGCGTCTTAAATACCTGAAGCTTGTTGGCCTCAGCTGTAGCTCAGAAATGGGGGTTTCAAATTTTGTGGCAGCAGCTTATTCCTCTACATGCATGTCTGGGGATTTTACTGAGTTATTCAGCTAAAGGGTCACTTCACTGGTGGAGAGTTCTTAGGGCAGTTCTGAGAGGAGTGGGAAAGACCTTACAGACTGTAACGTTCTTAGGATTCCAATAGCAAAACCTTTCTCCAAAATGATCCATAATTTAAATTTTTGGAGGTATTTTCTCCATAGAGCTATAAATTCTTTAGATTAGTGTCTTCTTGCAGGTAGGATTAAAGTGAATTAATTAATTGTTGTTTTTAGGTTGATTCTTTAGAAGGTGAAACACAGTTTACAGTGCTCTTGACCTTGCAGATCTGTCAGGTAGGATTGTTTAAACCTCATAACGAAAGATGATTCCTATCCAAAGACCTCACAAACACCATTTACACTGTGGGAATTTCAAAAAGCGCAAAATGCAGATTCACATTTCTGTGAGCCCCCTGCTGAAGAGGATATCCAGAGGCTGACACCCCTGGCAGAGCCTCGTGCAGTGTTTAGCCTTCCTTAGGAGGTCAGGAAACAAAGGCAGGCCAAGCCTGCCGGCAGGAGCCTCCGCTGAGGCAACTCTACAATCTGTTTTAATAGATCATTCCCTTTTTCTCCATAGAAATTACAATGGACAGTAACAGTGAAGGCGCTGGGTCTCGGTCAGGTAGTGAGGGAAATATTTCACCTGTAAAAGAAGAAGCTTATTATGGCAGCCCTGGACACGAGCAGTGGCGCCCGCCGCGTCCCATGGCCCCTCACTATGGACACGGTACGCCCACCCTTCTTCATCCTTTGTGCCACAGCCGGGTTAGAGCTGCGTGTTAACGAGGGCGGGGTCTGTCTGACACCATTGCATGCAGTGCAGAACTAGCCCTGAGTCGTGGCTGCTCGCAGGTAAGTTCCTCCAGCTCAGCTGACCAGGGGACAGGCAGCCCTCGGAGCTCCGTCCCCCTGCACAGCCCCTCTCCAGACTCCACCGAGTCCAAGCCTTGCATGACCTCTGTGAAGCTCCGCTGCTCCCGGTGCCAGTCAGTATTACTGTACACACCTGGTCCACCATCCATCAGAACGACCACATCCCCCCTGGATCCAGGCAGAGGCACAGGGACAAACTACTGGTGTGCCACAACCCAGTGTCCTGCAATGGGAACCGGTTATCAGGCACTATTCTTAGGTTAAATGAAGATTAAGGAACCAGTTATCAGGCACTATTCTTAGGTTAAATGAAGATTTAGGAACCAGTTACCAGGCATTATTCTTAGGCTAAATGAAGATTCAGGGTCCTTTCAGTGACCACGAAGGGCTTTGGCCGTATCGCTTGATGAAGACAAAAATTGCTCTTTGTATTCTGTTGTAGCACATAAGTCAGGCAATTTGACCCAGTATTGATGGTATTTGTTGCTTCATCAACATAGAAGTCATTACATTGATCAACAACTCAGTTCTCATAGTTCATTAGACAGGGAATTGAAGTGTGTAACACTTAACCCATGAAAGCAGCCCAGGCCATATATACAGCTAAGAAACACACTCAAGTTTTGCAGATATCTGAAATGAAACAAAAGAGTCGCTGAAAGTTTAGGTAAATTGTACTTAAATGCTGAGTTTCCAAGCAGACACATCTGACTGACCCAGCTAGAACACAAGCTTGGGTATATCAGTGAATATTGAGTGAATGCAGCACAGCTGTGGTTGCCTCTGTGCATTGGCTGGGCATCTGGCTGGCTGCGTCCAAAGACAAGGCTGTCCATGCACAGTGGTGTTCTGTGTGTATGACACACATTTGTACCCCCTGAAAGAAAAAGTTAAGTGGCTAATGAGCTAATCAAGAGATTATTTGCTTTCTGGTTCACTGAAGCAAGTGTGAATATTCTGAGTAAGATTCTTACAGACCAGTGCTTTTAACAGAGCTACATTTGGCTGTAATTCATGTTTTCACCTAACCTTCACTGAGTGCAGTTGTAGTTGGATGCAAAAATTGATATTTTTTTTTCAATTAAAAGCACAAACCCAAGCACCTGTTAGCCCACCTGGTTCACATTGCCTGGTGGGCCTGAGGATCAGCCCCTGAGTGACTGCAGCCTGACGGGGGGAGGAGAACAGAACAGGGAAGGATCCCGTCCTTTGTGTCTCATTGCTTTCTGTCCCACATGTGCCCTTTTCCCACACTTCCTTTCTGTGCTTTGTGCCTGTCTAAAGCTTCTTGGCTGGACTTTTTCCCTGCCTTTCTGCTGTTCTGCATTTTATCCTTACTCATGTTCTTTCTCAAGCCCTGGAACCACGAGTTAGGAGATGTTCCCTGAAAGCTGAGACCCTCTGAACAGTTTTTCTGGTAGTTTACAATTATGAATGTTGAATAAAATGCATCTGTTGTAGAAGCAAAAGAGGTCAAAAGGTAAAAAAAAAAAAAATTTCTGAAATGTTTCATATTGAATGTTCAAACTATTAAAAAAATGTAATTTGGAAGAGGTGATTACAGTAAAAATTGTATTTACATGAAAGTTTTAGGGAAAAAATTTGATATAGTTGAACTACATTTTCATCATAATTCATAATACCACTTTCTCAATTTATTCATATTGAAAGGTCTTGTAAACTGGATGATAAATTTGTTGATTCAGCAAAGAACAGAAGTACGTGACTCCCAGTGAAGGCAGAGGGACTTTTCAATAAGTCAAGATATTCACAAGGGGCTTGTGATTTTGAAGGTTTTGTTTTTTGGGACTTCATATGCCTTGAAAGAGACTATTCCTTGGCAAAGTGTTGCCACATGCTCTTTCAGAGCAAAATCAAAAGCCTTTTAAACTCATCAATCAAAACACTCATTTTGGCCTGATTTTCTCTTTGGTTTTTTGAAGTCCATCCTTAAGCATATTGATGAATCATGGACTAAACACATTCTCCAGATCATTTGAAAAAATCTGAAAGAGATATAAAACAAAGTATCCATTCTCACTTTTAATGTCCTAATTGATTTGTTACCCTGCAGTGGACGGAGTTCAGTGCAGTGTCAAGTGTTGGGATAGTCAAGGATGGTCTTTCCTAATGAACTTGTGGTTAAACACAGTCATAGCTAACCATTTCTCCTGGATTTTAACATCCCTTTTCAGTTGTTTGGGTTGTTTTGGGCACTGCTGGCTAAGTGTTTCAAAAACTGACAGTATTTCAACAAAATCATAGGCAAGGAAGTTCCAACTCTGGCAGGACTAGCAGTGCTGAAATATATTCCTTCTTTGCTTTCTAGAGAGGTTATAACCATGTTTTACTTTTAACTTGGTACCCAAAACATGGTTTGTCAACACAGCTGGGATGTGCTTTCTTGTGTCCATGCAGAGCAGAAGCAGCTGTGCTGGAAAAGGAGTGGATCCAAACCATGGTTGTTTTTGCAGTCATGAAAAAGCTTATCAGACTCATCATTATGTCACTCTTAACTTGCTTCATTAATTTATGGCTAACTCTAGTAAACCTAACAAAAGTGGCTTTCCCACCTGAGCTGTATCCACATGTGTAAATGTCAGTGTGGGGTAGGAGATCCACACCACTTCAGTGCATGCAGATTTTATATGCTTTGTAATAAAAATAGCAACTTGCTAATTTGAAAAAAAAACCACCAAGCTTTATAGCACATCAGCTGAGGTTTTAGGATTTTTTTACTGAAACGCCGAACATGTTTCAATATGGAATAGTGGAAAGGCGAGGCCAACTTGCATTCCTGAATTGTTCTTTTCTGAATTTACTTTCCTAGATGGCTACGGTGGTCATGAACATCTTTCTCCAGATCTTTATGAAGAATCTGAAACAGATCCTGGCACAGAAGATCTTTCTACTCGAATCTTTGTTGCCCTCTTTGACTACGATCCGCTGACAATGTCCCCAAATCCCGATGCCGCGGAAGAAGAGCTGCCCTTTAAAGAAGGACAGATCATTAAGGTGAGATCAGGAAACAAAGGACCCAGTTTTGCAAAAAGTCTCCTTTGTCCCCTGTGGAGAAAGCTGCCTGTGTGACTGGAACCCGAGGGGGGGGGTTTCTTCCAGAGGTTTAGGCTGCAAATCTCACTGGATCTGGATGCCAATATCAAGTGCTAATGGCTTAAAAGTAAATACATGATGGACAAAAATCTCAAAGTTTCTGTAGAGAGTTAGGGTGAAACTTAATTAGAGATGTAAGTGTTAAAACTAAAATTGTAGCTCTGAAGCTCCCTGTTCCACTGCCACAAACCCTGCAGGATAAACTGCTCCAGAGAGGATGTATCTGCTGCAAAGGTACCACAGGAGTGTTGAGTGTTGGTCCTTCATACAAACCAGAGCTGCTGCATGTTTTAAGTGCTGAACACTGCTGCCTGTATACACTTTAGATTAATTCAAGTCCAGAAGTCAGGTATTTCTGTTCCCTTTTCTGTCTGTCTGGTGTAAAATACAGTAGTATTTAACTTTAATCCCCTTTAAACAGGGCACAGAAGACAAATGGACTGTTTCGGATGTTGGGCTCTGTCAGTGTTTTTACCAGCCCTCCAACCAAGCTTGCCTCATCTTCTGGCTGTGCAGCTGCAAGGCAGATTTGTTCAGTTTGCTGATCTGGTTTTAAAAAGCCAGCAGATATTTCTGTGGAATCAGCAAGAGTGTTTCCTCGTGCAGCCTTGTATCCAGAGGTTCTGGTGCAAAACAGGCAGAAATGAGAGAGGCAGAAGGAGCAGCTGCTGGTAGTCCAAAATTCATAAATGCTAAAACCTTTATTGACCAATATTATCCCTCTTTGGCTAACAGGTTTATGGGGACAAAGATGCTGATGGATTTTATCGTGGAGAAACCTGTACAAGAATTGGCCTTATCCCATGTAATATGGTCTCTGAGATCCAAGCAGATGATGAAGAGATGATGGATCAGCTTCTTAAACAAGGTTTCCTTCCTTTGAACACACCAATTGAGAAAATTGGTAAGGGAAAATATGCATGTTTCACTTCTCCCACCTTTTGGGTGCTGTTACCTTGGCTGGATCTGCTTTACCTGTTGTTTTTGCAGTATGCAGATGCATCTCAATTTTACAGCCATTTACTACCCCGTGGGACACATTCTGTGTCTCTATCTGAATGAATTTATACAACTAATACTTAATCTTGCTGATATCTTTTGTTGTAAATGGAGACTTGTAGCTTCACCACTCCACTTGATTTTTTCTTGTTTGGTTGGTTTTTTTTTAAAGTTGTTTTGCCACTGGAAAGATTTCTAGACATAGAACATGATCCCTGAGCTTTGGAGTGTACTAATCTGTGTTAATAAGTTTGGAAATCTGTGACTTTTTATCAGTGTGCTAGAGAAATATCCTTATTGCTACCACACTGTTGTAAAAAGGGTGTGAGGGAAAGTTGTTATAACCGTGTTGTTGTTTTCAAAACAACTTTCATGGCTTTCCTTCCCTTCCTGTCCCTGTGGCTGGAACAGAGAGGAGCAGGCGGAGTGGCAGACAACAGCCAGTGACTACAAGAAGGATGGTGGCACTCTATGATTATGATCCAAGAGAAAGTTCTCCTAATGTGGATGTAGAGGTATGGCCAGAGCTGTGTGCTGTGGGTGCACCTAAGGGCATGATTGTTTCTGATAATGCTGAGTGCTTTCAAACCTCTGTAACCTCCAAAAATCCCTTGTAACCTAAGCCAGAATGATAGAGCATTCATATATATTGTATTTTTCTCTTAATTGATGCATCTGAGCTTTCATGAATCTATGTCTTGACTATAATTTTTTTTTTTGTTGCAATAAGGGTATCTTAGCTGAACATTAGTCACATAATTTAAAACAAGCTGAGCATCAACTGCATCTGCATTATGAGTTTATCTTCCATGTTACCCACTTGCAGTCTCCCTTCTCTCCATATGACAAGAGTCACTTTTTACATGTCTTTGTTGTTACATGGCCAGATTTGATGAAATTTCCATTTCTGGCTGCATTGTGGTAGGAATGTCAAGGTACACTCAAAGCTCTAAAAAACACTGCATCCCATGGAACTTGCTCAGTTAGCCTTTAAAATGTTTGTAAGGGTTTTTTTAATTGATGAATTGTAGAACCATTTGGAATTTTTTTAAGGAGAAAGTGAATTCTGAAATATATGGGTCTTGGTGCTTTAAAACACAGCCAGGGTTGTCTTCTGTTTCCTACTGAACCAACTCTGTTTCTAAATTGGGGTGTTTCAAAGTAGTTTGGCCAAAATATCAAATAAATTGTGCTGATATATTGCAAACATTTTGTTTGTTCTCTCTCCCATGACCACAGGAAATTAAAAATAATTAAAACCATCCCCCTGATTACATTACATTTAAGCCACAGGCAATTAAAAAGAGCCCAGTGCACTGTTTGCTGATCAGAGAGTGCAGCTGCCCCTTAAAAAGCCTTTATTGAAGAGAATCCAGTTCTCCTGCAGGAATGTTGTGCTTGAAGGAGCTGGACTGGATGATCTCCAGAGGTCCCTTCCAACCCTTATCCTGTGATTCTGTGAAAAACCCCTCTCTCAGCTGTTTCTGTCCTCACAGTCCTGGCTCAGCACAGAGCAGGGACCTGAGCCACATCACACCCCAGTGTCTTGTTCCCTCCTCCCCCAAGGATTGATTTAAAGGACCTTTGAAGCCCTGTAGTTCAAAGTTGTTGAGGTAGTTCAGGGCCTGAGTGCCTTGCCACAGGGAATCCTGGGGGAGAGATGCCAGGTTTGGTAACCTAAGGGGAAAAAATCCAATAAATTTAAGAGAAAAAAAAAAAAAAAAAAGTTTTGCTCTCAAAGATCAATTTGGTTTCACCCACTATGTCTTAACATGAAGGAGGGAGGCAAATATTAGAGGATTTACTATTAATAAAGAAAAAGGTAACCTGTGCCTAACACCAGTGGCCCTGTCCCTTTCCTGCAGGCCGAGCTGACATTCTGCACTGGGGACATTATCACAGTCTTCGGTGAGATTGATGAAGATGGATTTTATTATGTAAGTTGGCTTCTGCTTGGTCACTCCAAACTCCAAACCTGCTAGAGCAACTTCACCAGCACCACTTACTAAATGGCATCCCGGGGCAAGGGGGTTTTGGGTCATGCCCCCAGTGGCCTTAGATGGGTATTTCCCCTTCCTCACCAGCGTTGACATAGGCAAAAGTAGTTCCTTACCTTCTTGGCAACTTCGATTTGCTGTAACTGAAACATTCACTAGAACTTTCATTGCATTGCAGGGTGAACTTAATGGACAGAAGGGGCTGGTTCCTTCCAACTTTCTTGAAGAAGTGCCTGATGATGTTGAAGTCTTTCTCTCCGATGCACCCTCGCGCTACATCCACGACACACCGATGCGTTCAAAAGCAAAAAGGGTAAGCAACCCACTAAGAAAAACTTAATTTTTTCTTTTCCATTCCATCCTGTCTCATATATAATTTAGATGTTACTTTTAACATTTTAAATTCATTTGCTTATTTAAAATTAACTTTCAAATATATAAAATATAAGGAAAACTGACTTTAGCCTTTGCTAGCTCGTTACATTTGTAAATGGAGAAACTAAATTGACTGGTGGATTGCAGTCATTACAGTACCTTCCATTATAATTCGAATTTAAGCAGCTCTTCCCTGGTGATAGTTACTTCCTAAAGCTTCTAAACTGCTTTAAAGCTCTTGTGGGCAAAGGACTGGTACCTGTGTTCTCTGAATACAAACTGTAACTGCAGCTGATTGACTGACAGTGCTCATCTTTTAATCCTTATGACTTCCTATTCCAACTGACATTAGTTAATTGCTCAGACTTCTCTTTTATAAAAGATTGATCATGTTTAGAGTATCTCATTTTTGGTTTTGTTTCATCACTGCAATACTTTTATATATTATATATTTTATATATATTTTTATTTCTTTGCTCATCTGCTTGGAAACAGAAGAAGAGTGTTCATTTCACACCTTAATAAGGCAATGTAGCCTTCACGTAAGTGAGCAACTGAAGATACCAATAGAGATTTCAATTAAAGCTACCTGGCTATCTAATGCAAGTCTTGAAACTTAATTGTGGGGGAAAAGCAAAGAAATATGTCTCCAAAACCCTTGGCCACAGAAGAGCAGGCTGTATGTTTTTACTATATCTTGTCAATTTAGTTTTTTTAGGAGACAAATCCTTTAAAAAGGAATCCTTAGAAGTCAATTAGACCTCACTTTATGAAGGTCAATGTTTGGAACATATTTCTTCACGAGCTCAATGTTTATGTTTACATAGAAAGGAGAGTTTGATGTCTAACTACCCTACAAACAAAGCTGCATATTGCATTGTTAGCCAACCTGGGATGTAAAAATTCCAAGCTCCTATGTGTCAAGAGAAAAAGCACAACAGCTCCAACCCTTAGAGAACATCCAAATGCAGCGCAAGCTGAAACGCACGGTAGTTTACAAGGGGATAGTTGGTTTTGAAACTCGTTACACTCAAATAGAGCTACTTAAATTGTCTGCCTTAAAATGTGTTTTCCATAATCGATTATACCCCAGTTTGCCTAAGGCCAATTATTCAACACTTCTGAAAAAAAAAAAAAAATCCCTTCATATGGTACAACTCACTGGGATTTTTTCCTAGAAAGATGACATTTGAAATATTAGCAACTGTTTGGTTTACCAATGCAATAGAAGTCTTGACCTGAAACATGCAGCTCACTGAATGAATGCATTAGACTCAATATATGGTATCTTCAGGTGTACGTTGGGGTGCTTTACCAAGTTGTTTTATTTTGGTTTTTTTTGTTTTGTTTTGTTTTGTTTTCATTAGAATTAGACCTTGATTTTAAATCAAAGTAGGCTTGAAGCCCCTTTGCTTAACTCACTGTTGCACAGCAAGCCAGTAAATTGCTGATGTTTTAACTACAAGCTAGCAGGACTCCCTCCAGCATGGATTCTACTATGAAAATATCATCTTAACTGATAGTAACACATTTTGCCAGCTGGGCACTGTAGTTAGGATAGGCCGAGTATAAGCAATTTTCGCATTTTCATCCAAGTGCTTTTGTTGATTGAAAAAAAAAAAAGCTGTTCAAAATATTTAGGAATGCTGTCATCTGCCAACCTCATAGCTGCAGCATACACATCAGGCAGTCAGGGTCTTTAAGCTTTCTTTGATTGCAATTAAGGTTCATTTTAGCTTTTCCTTTTTCCTTTTTTTTTTTTCCTCTTTATTTTAAGCCAGTGTGCCATCTTCTCTAATCTGTACGTAAAGTTTGCTAGCCAATTTTAAACAAAAGGCATTTAAAGGACATTAAAAAGTAAGTGATCGTGTAGCATTTTAAGTAATTTATTCTGAAAAGAGTTTGGCTTCTATAGATTGCTAATCTGTAGTAATTAACACATTTATTTTTCTTAAACCTGTAGCTAAAAGCATCCCTCTCCATTTTAGTACTATCAGAGTACTGAAATGTAAAACTGAAGCCAGTTTTGTGGCTTTTTTGGCCAGAATTATGGCAAAACAAGTTTATCCAACTTTTCCTTTAAAAAGGTATAACCAAATCAGGGTTCCGTTGGAGGGTTTTCTATTGTCTACAATTTTTCTTCCCTAAATTTATCTATTTTCCATAAGCCCATTCAGTATTTTAATCCACAGAGAAGAAAGGAACCAATCCGTTTGCTTAAGTGGGTAATGGGACAAAGTGATGTTACCAACTTTCTTGATGCTAATAGCTTTGAAGCTTTCAAACATTCAATAAATTATAACAATGTACCTAATAGGTTCCTCCTGAGAATACAGGTACATCCCGGAGAGCACCATCCCCCACAGTTCATCTCCATTCTGGGTCACCTACGTCACCTATGGGTTCTGGTAGTCCCGGGAGAGGCAGGGATATGTCCTCGAAAAAGAAAAAGGGGCTGCTTTCCAAAGGCAAGAAACTACTGAAAAAGCTTGGTGCAGTGAAATGATTCATGTGCTCCTGGACAACTTGTAAAGCTTCCAGTCTGTGTGTTTTATTTTTTTTTTAATTTTTTTTTTCAAAGTCAAAACTAGGGCTTTCATGACTATGCAGTACAACTTTACCAAACCTTTGCATTTTTAACTCTGACATCAATAGAATCATGTGAATTGCTTAATCAAAACAGCAAGAAAAAAAGGAAGTGGATGTGTTGTTGCAAAAACTTTTTTAAAAAATAAAATTGTGGGATTAACACCAGAAGAACATGGTTTTATTTGAAGTCAACACCTGCAACTCCATTGGAAAAATCTCAGCCTTTTGCCTCCCTTAACCATGAGCAGTGGGGAAAAAACTCTGTTGATTCCTAGTTCAGAGCTCACCCCACTGTATCTCATCATTAACAAAAATGGTCTTGAAACTCCTAGTTTAATCAGCCTTGATGTTTTGCCTTATTAATGCACAATGATTTGTACTGTCTAATAAATATACAGCGTATACTTTGTATGTACTGTGTATTCAACTGTCTTCATCTTCCCTAAAACATGGTAATTCAAGATCAAGTACTATGTTACTGACTCCATTCCATGTCTGATGTAACTCCTGGGAGTTTGAAAGTGCTGTGCTAAATGCTTTCTTTTTCATTTTTGCTTCTTTTCTCCCCACCCCTAAACCAAAACCTTGTATTGATTTATCTTGTCAACATTTACACTCCACTGGAACCAGATACAGTGTAAGTTATTCAGAACCTAACCCAGTTTCAACCATACAACCTCCAGTTTTGGAGTTCCTGGTTCACTGTTCTTAAGCTACTGGGGGAAAAAAAAAAGAAACAACTCCACACCAAAACCTTTACTCCCTTTTTTTTTTGTTTTCCTGTGGAGCTACAGTTCTAAGTTAAAAGGCATTTTCCTATTGCTGATGTCAGATTCAAGATAAAGTGCATGTCTAAAATAAAAAGGACAAGCTGTGTTGCAGTCACAAGCCACAGCCAGTAGTGAGGCTGCAAGAGGCTCTGATCAAATCTTAATTGTGATATTGGCATATCAAGACAAACAATCTTACACACTGATGGCAGTCATTGGCTGTTACTATTTTGTAATTCTTGTCCATTTGTAAATTGTTTTTACTGTTTATACATACTTTTCAGACTGCCTTTCTTTTTGTAATTTATGGAAGGTTTATAAATGAATGATCAAAGCTTCCCCATTGTGTCTTCAGATAATAATGTAAATTACTGTAAGATACCGTGTGCTAGATTATAACATTAAAGAAAATATCTGGCCTAAATTTGTGGTAAAGTACTGTGTGGGTGTGTGCATGTGTACAATTGTTGTGTATTATATTTTATATAAATAAATAATTTGATATTTTGTAGAGTGCAGTACGTTTCATAAATCTACTGTAGCAGCTGCCCGATTATTCTGTCAGCCTTCCCTCCCAGCCCAGGCACCCCCGGTAAGACACACCAGGTGCCCAGGGAGCCACTGACAAGCACAGGGCCACAGTGCAAGTTACCTGTTCAAACACTGCACTGAGTAGAAAGAACAGCCCACAGTGACCATTTCCTACCTTTCTGCAGCTGAACAAGATCCTTCTCTATTGTCCTCAAATCCTAAAAAAATCCAGATGAGAATGAATACCTACAGAATTACCTAAGTGGTATGTACCCAGGAAGAAATACAAAATACTAAGTTGTGAACAGGCCACTGTATGACATCAGAAACGCCAAACGTTTTGCCAAAAACAGTCTGCATCTCTTCAAAACAAATGAAAAAAAAAAAAATCAACCAAATACAAGTTACAGAACTTACTGATGGCTGTAGAAAAAAGAGAGGCTCATCTGTGTGCAAGACTGCAGGAGCTTTAGAGATAAAAAGTGGTTGCAAAGTTACTCTACCAATTGTCACATCTCTTCCCAAAGCCCAGTGCAAATACATGAGACAGAATCAAATGAGCAACAACTTTATTTAAATCTCACAAAGAAAAGGAACAAGGTTCTCAACAAATCAGATAAGAAAACCAGCACTAATCCCAATTCTTCAATGTACAACATTTTGATTCTGGTATTGGCAAAACACTGAAATCCACTTCCACCCACACAACTGCTACTTGCTTTACAAGCTGAGCTGCTTGCTGCTGCTGAAGAGTTACCAGTGAAAACAGCAGACATGCAAAACAAACCAAGGCCAATTCCCATCGCCTAGAAGTACACAACCAAAAAGTCAAAAAAACCACCAGTGCAAGGACACTCTTTGATGGAAGTTATTTTTCTCATTTAATAAGCATGTGGTTAAATAGTATCAGCCCAGAAGTTTAGCTCCTTTCACTGATGAACATCCAGTTGTCTAAAGCAATTTCCTCCCCTTGTGTAGTAAATGTGAAGTTGTAAGACTAAGAAAAACCGTATCAAGAGGACACTGTATTCTAAGTCTCACAGCTTCCCCAACAGCGTTCAAGCTATCCCTTTTTGTACAGAAAACAGTGGAGCCTTGGATAACAAAGGTGCTCCAATAGCTGTGAAGCGACAGAACTAATTTTGCTTTTGACACCCCATCGTGTAACTGGGGCATCCACAGAACTTCCTCCTCAGCTGGCCCAGTGTGAAAAAACCCCACTTCACTCCCCTCTGCTCAAGGAAGACTCAAGACAGTTTTGAGTTGGTTTGCAAATCCCCTACAATAGCAATTATTAAAAATCCTTCCACAACTTCTGCAGCCTTAAAACTAAGCCCTGATAACCAAGAACATCTGATAGCCGCTTTTTAAGGTATGAAACACTTTAGGAAACAAAATTTTGACCTCATTTTGACCTCAACAATTTTGAAGCATTTTGAAAGTTAGAAGCATAATGTGCTAGCTAGAATTGTTTGGATTTTGTTCTGCATAACTCTCCCATCTTGAGGCTAGAAGGAATTTTGTGCAAGATGTCTCAAAACATAAATAAGAACAACCAATAATATTTTATGAAGAATCACAAAAAAACATCAGTATCAAAAATAATAAAAATTTGTGTAGTTATTCTAGCAAGCGGAGACCTGTTCTAAATGCACATCAGTTATGTCAAGCTTTTCCATTGTACAACAAAAATAAGTTTCATAACTGCACATATTATCCTGTGTACCTGACTTTGGAGAAAAAACAAAACTGAACCACAACCCTAGACAATTCTGCATTCTCTGGAAAAAAGAGCTATGTTCCTGGAAAAGAACTACACTATTTTGTTGGGCTGGTAACTCAGCTTCAAAGATAGTAAAGTCTGTCTGAAAGTATTAGATTTGGTTCTCTGTGAATACTCTGACCAACAAGGAAAGCCAGTTTATGAGCGTATTGGCAAGGAGCAGGTACTCTGATAACACCCTGCCGAAGAGAGAAAAAAGAAAAGGCAATTATTTTCAAGTAATTTAAATAAGCATGCATTCACTGTAATAGACACCCCGGAATTCTAAAGTATGCATACATGTAAAGTTTATATTCCCTGTTTATGCTGATTTGTGAAAATAACATTACATATACTGTACACATAACAGAAAAACAGATGCAAGAAAACCCAAACTTCCCAACTCCATTCCCCTCCTCACTCCAAAATACACTCTTACACAGGTTTGCATTCAGTGCTAGGTTTTGCAGAAGGTGGGACATGGGTTAAGTAAGGCCTAGTATTTATGACTGCTAAACTGACAAATCTGAAGCTTGAGCTGGCTGTGTGCTGACCTTGGTATGCAACAGAAACCTGAAGGGAAGTGGAGGAACACAGTTCTATCTCCACAGAAAGTAGGAGTATTTCTGCAGGTAAGACATAGTTGTTGCAAGTTTGCTTTTGACAAAGAATTTGGGAACAATATTGAACAAGTATGAGAATAAAGATTACTTTAATATTCCGAGAGATCAGGTAATTATAAAGTATCTAGTTCTCAAACCACCACAGGTCCTGAGGCATACCTGCAAGACCTGAGGCATACCTACAAGGCTTTTTGGATCTGCACGGGTGGATAAGGATACCCATTTCTACCTTCCTGTGGGTTGTAACTGCACAGAGATGCACAGTCTTAGAAGAAAAATATTATCATTTTCCAGAGGAAGCACTTACCGACCAGTTATAGTACATGTGGCAGAGTTTGTAGGTTAACCTCTGCAAGTGATCTGGTTTCAGCTGGCTGGTGTCATAAATTACATTGTAATGAGTGGGTGTAACACAGCCATTTTTCACTGTATGACTCACAATGAAGAAATCATACCTGTAATAGGAAAAGCAAAGTCTCTTACAGAACGGGCTGCTTTTCAATAAGGACGGCTGGGCAATCCTGTCAATACATTCATTCAGAACTAAGCCTTTAAAAATCAAACCCAGAAACACCAAAAAGTGAAACACACACACCTGAAGTGTATGTAATCCTTTGATATATACAAATAGTGCACATTGGAAACCATGAATCACTACATAATACATTTCTAAAATGTAACACTGTCCATTTATTTTATCCAAAAATTGACTATGATTACTTTTCAAAAGCACAGAGGTATGGAAAGTATTTTTTCTACTTCATCCAACAGTCTTTTTAATACTGGATCTCTCTCCTTTACTATCAGGCTGCTGGCAAAAGACCAAGTGTTATTTCTATAGTAACTTACCACTCTGGTCTGGTAACCACTGTATCAACAACAGTACCAGGGGGTGGGTTTTTAAGTCCTCCACCAACCTCTGCAAAGAACCGGGCACTCACTCGTTTCTTCACAACAATCACAGTAAGTCCTGGCCTAAATTAATAGGGAAAAAAACCCAAACAACTATCGTGAAAAACTGCACCAAGAGTACTTCAGGAACAGATTCAATCCAGGACATTAATTCCACAAATAAGTCTCAAATAATTGTTTAGATTTATAAATAAGACATTTTTCATAAATTTGGATTTTTAGTTTAGATGCAACTGATACTATTTTCCACTAATCCAACTTACATCTAACTTCATCAGGCTATGAGCAAAGAGTCAGAAAAAAGTATTAAATACCATATCCATCAAGAATGCTTTAAAGAGTACATGTGAATACAGTGTATTGCACAGTCATGTGGTGCAGGTGCTAAGAATTCTTCTATTACATTATAGGTCAGGTCTCTGAAAACACACAAAAAATCATCACAAAAGCAGTTACTTGCGCTCACGTAAAAGTAAGTCAGGATGGAAAGACAACACAATCTTTGTCCATTATCTTGTTTTGTATTCCAGTGTTTATTTCTCTTGCAGTATGAAAGAAGTATGAAAATATGAAAGAAACATTTACCTGTAGTCAGTACCCATACTCTTCAAGCAATCCAGAAACTGAGGCACTTCATAATTAACCAAAGTATTTAGCTGGCCATCTCCAACACCATCACGATACACAAAAATACGAGAGGGCAAACTCTTATTCCACTTGGACCAGCTTTTTAGAGCAGCTTTTAAGAAAGAAAAAAGTATAAGCTGCTAGCTGTAATGACAATTCATTCCAAAACAAGAATGCATTTATTACTTGAAAAACAGCAGTAAGTTTGAACATTAAGGTTCAGTAACCTGAAACCAGTAAGCATCAGGTTACACAAGTACTACCTGCAAAAAGAACTCTGGTTTACCTGGGTACTGACACAAAAAGAAGCCTAAAGAGACACTACGCTGCTCCACTGGCCTCCCACCCAGCAGGAAACTGTCCTTTAAATTCAACTCCGTTAAAACATTCTTTGAAGTTCATTGGTAAGTAGTTTTCAATTAATGTAAATAAACATGAGAATCAATGAAAGGTTGTACACAAAAATGCTATTATTCGTTTTCAGCAATATTTACAACTGTATTTTTAATCTATTTCTATCCAAGTGCAAGTTGTTGACACCTCCCAAGGCAGCAGGGGAGGTGTTTTTTGAGGAAGCTGCATTGTCCTTCCTCAGATCTGACTCCACAAGAGCAGAACTAATTCCCTTACTTTGCAAGCAGGCTTTGATTCCATCCACAAGTTCTTGCCCACGACTTTGAACAACACAGCGGGAGAACCACCTGTGGAGAACAAAATAAAAGACGACCTTCAAAGCACTTCCCACGCTTAATTCAATGAAGTTATTTTTAAGATGCCTATGACCACTTACTTAGGCTTTATGGGTGTTGTATGTTAATGCAACCAAGGAAGAGTTAGTGTACTATGAGACTATTTCCCCCATGGTCAAAGTGCCTTCGCACCACTTGAAAATCCTCTCAACCAAAAAACTCTTTCATTCAAGTCAACTCAAAAGGCAGGAGAGACTGTTACCCTGATGTCTTCTACTCATCCCAGCCCTTGCTCCACCATTTGACCTCTCTCCCAAGCACTATGGAAGGACAAGGCTACTCCTTCAAGTAATGAAGTGGAAAAAATAATTCATAACATATTTCTTATTAACAATGTACAGCAAATCAATTTGGATGTTCTCCTGATGGTCCATCACATTCAAGGTACTCTGCAGCTGATGGAAAGGTTTTGTTGGGTTTTTTTGTTTGGTTTGTTTTTGGTTTTTGTTTTTGTTTTGTTTTGTTTTTTTTTAATTGGGTTGGGTTTGTTTTTCTTTTTGCCTTTGGCATTCAGAGCTTACCGTGTCATTGTTTGATTCAGGCTAGAGACAAATCCTGCCACTGACTGCCTTCCAGATACATTGTCATGGTAACAATCAATTCCCACAATCATTACCTGCTTCAGCTGAAAAGGAAAAATTACAGAACACGTGTTAATACATGAAGATGTGCTACAGAGTTACAAGATCATAACACAAGGTGTATGATTTCAAGATACTTATGCAAACCATGAGCACTGAATTCTTGGATTAAACATCATTTAACTTCATGCCTTTTCTCATGGACACAAGAAGTACACAAAGAATATTTAATTTTACTTCTTTGGGGGGGGGAATGCTTGGCTTTTAAGTAAAGCTCAATAAAAAAAAGAGTTAGCATTTTAAAAAAATACTTACTGGGATCTCAACACTCCAAAGTTCTCCACCCATTTTACAGTTCATTTGTAAGGCAATTTTTGTTGCTACAGTCATAATAGTCTGAGGTTTGCTTAAAGTGCGAGCGAGCACACATTGACTTGGAATGGGACAATCTGTGCATAAGTATTTCTTGATGGCATCATATTTATCCTTTCGGGAACTAGACAAAATACAAACTACCTTTGAAGGAAAAAAAAAAAAATCTTTGTAAGAAGCTGCATTCTAAGATTTATACAGCATTTAAGAGTTCTTTAGGAAAAGTTTCCTGTGCTCAGGAGAAATACTCAAGTGTTCACAGTGAAAGAAGGAACAATGAAGTTTCAGTGTCTGTACATCAGAGTCAAGCATGAAGGCTTTTATTCAGAAGGATACCCATAATTCCTCTTGGGTTTGAAGAGGAGTATGATTAGGCATATAGTTGATTTTCAAGAGCCAAGAGTCATATTTCTGAGGACAAATCCCACAAGTCTTAAAACACCAATTACAGAGATTAACATGATTTGAAATTATGGATTCAAATACATACCATGGTTGTGTCAGTGGTAATCCTTTGCTGTAAAACCCTTAAATAAGCTTCTGTTCTGTCATCTACTTCAATCCTGAAAAGAGAAAAAATGCCTACAAAAAGAAAACAACTAATACCTATTGAAACTTCAGGAGAAAAAACAGCTATTGAAACTACTTATGCAAAAACATAAAAGCTCACTATACATCACCACTGTATGGTGTCACATTTATAGTTGTTAATAAACATAAAATATTCACATATTTTGAAGATTAAGAGGAATAACCCCCAACTTAGGCTCCCAAATGCAATGAAATTTGAAGTTAAAGGCAAGCACAGGTACTCAGTGGAGGATATTTGCAACAAAAACACATCAGAAATAAAATACATCTTAAGTCAGCAAGAAAATGTATATTCCTTCTTCTAATAAATATGGCTCAACTTGAGAAGGTTTTGCTCAGTGACTGTCTAATACTTCTGTTTCAGCATGTGAAAAGCTCTCAGAAGTATGAGTAGGAAAGTCAGAAGAGAAAACAATTTTTATAATGAAGGCAACTTTGTCTTACTAAAATTCTCACACAGGTCAGTAGTGTGACACAGTATACCATCTCCTCCTTTAACAGGCTAAGCATGGGAACAGAGACATCTTAGTAAGTACAAAATGATTTCCCCATCTGCTTTCTAAAGACACTTACATGTTGGGCTTATTCATCCTGATTCCCATAGATGGTGTGACCTTGAACAGACTCTGAAGTAGCGTATTGGCAACATCATAGTTACGCCGTGTGTATATCAATAGCCAGTTGTCCATGGGCACAGCACGGATTAAGGGAACTCCCCTGGCTTCCTTTGTCCAGTCAGCAAACTGAGGATTGTAATCAAACTGCAAAGAAAAGATGATAAACAAGCAAACAAACACCCTACCAAACAAGCTATACCACAACTACTTTGTGATCCACTTCAAGAACAGACTATAACACTTCTGCCTGGAACATGACTTCATTTTTATGTTTCTTTACTGCTATTGTCAGTGATTTAAAATAAGCTTTCTCTAGCCCTATTAAGAAATCATACTCTTGAAATGTTTCATTCCTAATTATCCAAACACACTTTTGATTTTTAGCCCAGATTAAGTTATTTGCTGCACAGATTCTGTGGTGTAATGACATAGCTTTTGATGAAGACTTATTTTTCTTCTTACTAGGGTCACTGCTTGAGAGAAATACAAGTATTATTATAAAGACTATAACAGATCTTTTAAATAGCAAGAATCAAAACAGCTTTACCAAATACAATACTATCTTGATCTGTATAGCAGTGCAAAATGCCCTTTTCCATCTAGCATCCATTCAAAACAAAAATTTCTAGTACAGAGCAGGCATCTAATGTTTTATGACAACCTATGACTTAATTCCAGTCTAGGTTATTCCTACTTATCACCTCACGCTGAATGAACAGATAGTGTCTGTGTTCCACCTACTAAACTGAAATAATTAGTGGTTTTTCATCTTAAAGCCTTGGTACCTTTTTAATAAGTGGGAACTAGTTAGAAACACATCTAGGCTCCTAGTTTATCTGAAAAGACTTTCTTCAGACAGAGGGACTGTTTTGCCAGGAAGACACTATTGGAATGTAGTTCCTCCAAGGGTTTCTAAATAAAACTTGTGAACAGTTCAAGAAGCCTGCGTGTCTCCTGCTTAGACAAAGACTTGTGTGTAACATTTTCGCTCTATCCCTCAGTTATAAACCAAAAAGAACTATTTTCTTTCCTTAAGAACTCATTTCATCAGTGAGAGATCCAGCAGATTTTAGAAGTTGATTTATTATTTACCATGTTTCCTGATTGAAAGATCTTTTCACCTTGAACAACTCTTCCTTTAAAGGTCACTGATTTATAATCAAAGTTTAAACCCCAGTTTTCAAGTTCCTTCTGAACATTGTCATCTCTGTTTAAAAACAAGATTTAAATTAAAAACATAAGAAATTTATTCTTCTTGACTTTTTTTTAAAACCATTAAGTTTTCCAAAGTTTTTTTGCAAGAAATAAGTTCATTATACAAATCTTTCATGGCAGAGAAGTACAGAGATTATTAAGGTGGGATACCTCTGGATGTAGGTAAGAAGTCTTCCAACTTCCCACTGCCTTTGCTCAGGTGGCAGCCGTGTATGAATTGCCAAGTCCTTCATCATATTGAAGTCAGTCCGCATCTTGTCAGTTAATCCTGGGAACAGCAAAACCTTTTCCTGGTAAAAGTTAAGACTAAGGACTATGAAAATTAAACTTGCAAGTCATACAGATTAATGATACATGTACTGCAGTCACAAAGTGGGGGCAGTAGTAATCAAGGTTTACAGCTGCTCTCTGTACATACATTTCTACCTGCACAGAAAGAGAATTCTGGATTTTTGCACTTGAGAGGAAGCCATACAAGAAATGCAGCTTCTCATCTACATTACCAAATCAAAACAGAACAGTGCTGAGATGGACAGGTACTGCTAATACGGTGAGTATCTCAGAGCAATATACGTATTTACCTACCTTACAGAATTATCAAGTTCTAGTAATTTCTCTTTTTCAACAGTACTACCACCAAAAATCTCTGTAAGATATTGGTGTGTCAAGGTTGAACACCATGCCTGAAGACTATGTAACATCAAAACCCTTGAAACGTTTCAGCCTTAAAATCTTTTAGCTACAAAACTTGTTTCTAAACTCACATTTACACAAACAAAACATTTCTACTGAACTTGGCAAAAGGCTGCTGTCAAAATACCCGTTTCTGTAGGCATTATGCTTTGACAGATGCTTTGATATGAGAAAATACCACAGTACCCGTTAGAGAGCACAGTTCTGGAATTAGAACCACAGATCTTTGCATGTTCCCTCCACTCCTCTTCATGTGACTGATCAAGACCGGCTGCTTCGGATCACCAATCTCTATATTATATTGCTGCATTAGAAACACATATTGCGTGTTAGTTTAATCATAACAAAGCTTTGTCTTTCCTAACCTCCTTTCTGCATGCTGTGAGAATGTATCTGTACTCCTTCCAGATTACCTGTCCCTGCTTCCACCTTCTATATGCTTCCTTTGGGTTTTCCCAAGAGCTCTTTGCTCATCCATGCTGCCCTCCTGACATTTTTTGCCTGATTACTCCCATCAAACCGTGCTGTGTGGGTTACTTACTGATCTCAGGTTAGAAAATATCACGTATTACAAGTCTATGCATCATAGCCAAACTTGTTACAACACTCCAACATTCCAAGTTAAAGCATAACACACACAGTTAAGTTTCCATACCTTTTTGTAGTACTCCAAGAAACTGATCTCAGAACCATCAGATTTTCTAAAGGTACCCATTGGATTGTTGTCCCAGTTGATGTCTTCAATTTTGTATGTTCTGTTATTGTACCTACAGAAACATTTAATTAGTTTTTGTTTAAATCTTAACTCAAATAGGAAAGAAATACAACTATGGGACAAAACAGTTAATCACAGTACTAATATATGTTGAAGGTTTTGCTCCTATCAGGAGCAGTAACTTCAAGTTTTCAATCACTATAGTTTCTCAATTCTACCGAAAGCTGTACTGCAATAAAACCAAAAGAAAACAGAATTAACCCAGTATGTGCTTTCTGCTTTTGTAAATGCTATCACCTGGATTAATTTGCCATTTTGACAATACAGCATTTTTCATGCTTTCTGATGCTGCATTGTATAGTTCAGGACGGGGAGCATAAGAAGATCTCTACAGATAAAAAGAGTCCAAAGAGACTTACCTAGTAAGAACAATTAAACCAATTAGCTCTTTAGCACAGGTGTCTCTAAATCTTTCCTCTCCAACCTGGGAATGAAGACTGTGCATAACATCCAACACTGTCTCACCACGAAGAACCTTATGGCTCACATCTGCACATAACATAATGCTTTCCTCATACTGGAGGATAGAACTTGAGAAGCCTGGCCATACCATCAACCTGTCAAAGGAGGGCATACAAAATCTTAACGTGCTTTGAAGCATCTTTATTCTCACCCCTTATTTCTGCCCACTTCCAGACACCAGAAAGCAGGGAAGACACTAAGAAACCATTACTCAAGCTCTAGAACTAAAGTGTTCAGAGTTCTCAGCCTTGCAGACCTTTATGTAAGGTTTCTGACACTGGAGAAAAATCTCCTAGGAGAACACATACTGGTAACAAATAATGAGATCTTACACATACATGTAACTAAGTTAGGAGAATGAGGTCTCATGCTTCCCAGGAACATATGTTTTTAAAGGCACGGTTTTATTACAAGATAAATTACCAGAGCAGTATCCAAATGTCAACCCTTCTCCCAGCACCCCTCTTAAGTATTTTTGCCAAACCTGTGATTAGGGATGCTGACTGGATCACCAGGGTTGTAATAATTACGTCCAATCTGCTGCAAATTCAGCATCTTCAGAAGCCTAGAAGTTGAAATATGGATGCCATTTAGCATTATTATTATTATTCAGTTTATCACACCATGCATGGTCCCATTCCTCTGCACAACATTTTTTATTCATGTGAGGAGATGAACCATGAACTTTTCACTAAACTCAATATAAAAAGGTCATGGACAGTCATTAATGACAATCAGGTGAGGTAAGTTCAAATACCACCCAATCAGCTGAAGGTAAGAGTCCCAACAAGCTACATCTCAGATGAACCAGACAGTCGAGGTACCAAAGTTAAGTGGAAATACTACAGCAAAAAAAAAGAAAAAAGTAATTTTCCAGTTCAAGGTCCTCCTCTATTATTTGCTTTAAGAGGAAAACCCACAGACACAAAAGCAGGACAGATAGGGGATTATCTGCCTACAACAGCACTCCAATGTTTATCTGTTTGCTCAAGATATCAACTCATTTCACACTAACATGAGCCAGAAATACACACATGGACACTAAAACGTTGCCAGATGTGGTTGGCCACACAGTAAACAGTAGCCAGAAAGGCTTAAAAATTTACACTTGTAATATTCATTTATTTATTGCAGTCTATTCTTTTGGAATGTAAAAACTTGAGTCGTGTTTTCAGAATGACTTCTTTTAAGGACACAATTTGTATAGCAAACCTTCTAAAAATGATGTTGTAGAAATGCAGACATGTAGGTGAAGTAGGTGGCAACTCATTAGTCAATGTGACTGTTATCTTCACATCCTCCCCATTTCGAGTCCTACTAAGCAGTTCAGTAACCTGAGAAAGTGAGATGAGGTTAACAAAACTAGAGGCAAACAGGGCTGTGTCTGGACTTTGCTCCATCAATATCAAACTGGGCTTGTACACTGAGATTCTATCCAGTAATTCAAGACTAACTGAAACAGGAATTTTATTTCCCACTGGGACTGTAAATTACAACCTGAGATCCTTGACTCATTTGGGTGAAGATGACTAATAGAGTAGAATGGAGGCTATCCCCAGAACAGCTGAATTCAACATGAAGGAGATCACTTAATTACCATGACAGGAAAAAGACTCAACTGGAGGAAATAATATACTGTCAACTAACATATATCTAATTACTGATTCAGGTACTGGAAGGCAAAAAGACAAAAGGTTAGAAAACACAGTGAAAACATCTTTCCCCTCTCCCTTTTCTAAACTCAGCTTCACCCTGGCCTCCTCTGTCCCCTCTGTGACCATCACTGGCCAAACTCAGTCCCTTCAGTGTGGTAATGAGTGGCACAAGGGCAGAGGGGAGAAGGCAGGGGTTAGCATCAGTATACAGTGTTTTCTCTCTGCTGCTTTTTTCTTCTTAGGTTCTTCTGCTCTAGATTTTTTCCCTTCTTTTTAAATACACAGGGGTGCCATTAACTTTGCTGATGGGCTCAGCATTGGTCTGCAACATGCCTGTTGTGAAGCTGGCTGAAATGACTGTACAGCATACGACAGACCATGACCCCTTCTCATAAGAGTCACCCCAGACCCCCCCAGCTACCAAAACCTTGTCATATACACTCATTTCATCCACTCTTTCAATTACGTTGAATGGTAATTTACAGAAGTTATGAAAAGATGTAAGTAGAAAGAAAACCAAAGGAGAAATACTGTCTGTGCTATCCACTTCCACGCAGAGGATTATTCTAGCCTGCAGAACCTAAGTACTGCAACCAGAAGATTTTTACCAAATTTCTCTACACAAGCAAATTAGTTTATAATTAATATATTCAATCCAACTAAATATTGCTTGTGGGATATCAATTCCCCAACTTCACCCTGGCTAGTAAGTAACAAGAAGCATCACAAAATGCATGTCAAAATAAAAACTAAAATCCCAATCTTGCATTATACCTTATTCCCTAAGTTTTTTGGCAAGAATAATATTGATCCATCAAAGGCATGGGTCTTTCCAATGTGTTCTTCATGCTGGAAGAGCAGAGCTGATCGAAGACGGCGTGACTCCATCTCAGGGCTATAGTCAACATGGTACTGATACAAAGCCCACTGGGGTCGAGATGTCAAACGAAAGTGATTTGTAGTTAATTTTATCACTTTACCCGACGAACCTAAAATGAGAGGTAAACATCTTAGTAGTTACAAAATTTTTCCACCTCAGACTCGTTCAACAGTTCTGAGAGGTTTTTTTAAAACTATGGCATTCAAAGATCAGAGGTCAGCTGTGTTCTGCATCTGTTCTAGCTCAGTGAACTACGGCACAGTGTTATGAGACATTCATATGCTCATCAGAGCTTTCTGTAACTCCCTCAGTCGTCAGGAACACTCACATCAAATGAGGTAAGCATTTAGATCAGTAAGCTGTACACAGCTGTAAAGGGAAAACAAAAGGCCAGCAATACAGCTGTCTACAAAGTACAGTGATCCATGAACTAGAAGCATAGCTGTAGACAAGAAATCTAAGTGAGCATAGGAACAACTACACTGCTCCTGGCCCAAAGTGACTTGAGCAGAACTAAGCCCTGTCATTCCTGGGCCTGTGATATGCTCCAGTTATCATTCAATTATGCAAAAGGACTACAGTCATTGTTATATGATGTGGTATCATATATGTATATCACATATATATTGCACTTGCAATACAAAACCATTATCATTGTAGAACCTGCACTATGGAGAGTAAAAAAGGATGAAGGGATTGCATTCTAGCAGGGAGGCAGGACCATCCTGACAGCCTGCTTTACTTCTTTTCATATGCATGATCTCAACTCCAGAAAAGACACATATTGCCTTTTCTTTAAAATAGAAAATTTCTTGAGGTCTCAAATTCCACATTTATTGAGATCTTTATGAATTTGCTTAGTAGATGTGTTACAAACTGCAACTTCTAGATGCAAACCTAGAGAGACCTGAAGAGTCCTGCATGAAGAAGCCAACATGAGGAACATACAGGGATCATCACATATGTCTAAGCAAAAAGCTGCAATTCAAAATACTACAAAACTTCTGTCTGAAGTACTCTGCTGTCAGACATGTCATCTCACTGTTCCTATTCAGGTATCAGGAGCAACTTCTATCTTTTTCTAGTACACAGTAAAGATTTTTTTTTTTTTTAATTTGGTTCTCTAAGGGAAACCAAAAGCAGAAATAAAAAAATCCTGGATTTATTTCAACTCGTTTATATGTCCGTAGTCTAACCAAACATACCACTTTTCGATTCCTGAACGTGCACCATTGCTTGTCGAGTATTGACCCCCAGGTCATGGTATTCTCTACGACGACCACCCCTATCTCTTAAAGACAAATCCTGGAGTCCCGAAGAAACCCGTAATCCTATTGTTTTTAAATTAGAGGAAGAATCACAAACAAGTAATGTATCCATTATATATGCCCTTATATCTTACCCAAAATAGAATTAAATACAATTCAATCTTGAAAGGCATGCATGTAAATTTAAGAGAAAACATGAAATGTTAACACTTTTGTTATGGAGCAAACATCGTAAAACACAATTCAAGGAACACATAGTAACTTCCCAAAAATTACGGACAGGTAACTAATAAGCAAGTAGAACAGGTCACAGCAGGATGACAAGAAAACCCCAGATGTAAAGCTTCCAAATCATTAATCTTTTCTGCAAATACAGGGAGGACAGATCTTTCATTTTAGCTCCAGCTGGCACCAAACGTACATACACTGTGATGTGAAATAAGTAAGAAAGTCTAATTTCTTTCTTAACATTCCAGAAAATAATGAAGTATCACAATGAAATTTACTACTGGCATTCATGCAGTTAATTGCATCGACTATTTTGACAGAGATGGAGCAGAGCACACTGAAAGGAGTTTTCAAAATTCCTGGCTCAGTTATACAGCACCTTAGAATGACAACACTATCATAAGGTATGTAACATAAATTTTTCCAAATCTTACTAGTAAATCTCATTTTGAAAAGAGAGAAATACACAATGTCTTAATTGCATTCTTCACGAAACACATGCTCTTATGGGCAATGAACTTTCACCCTGTCTGACCTTCTGGCCTTTTCTCTTGCAGAACACTCTCAAAGCCCCTCAATCCTCTGTGGCCTTCGGGTTCTTCTAACAGTGGTGGAGGAACATTGAGCTGCTGAGGCTGCCGAGGCTCCTGACGCTCAGGCAGCTGACGTGGTAGACCCTGTGAAACCTGCCAGAGTTGGAAACAGCATTTTCTACTGCAACTGAAGAACAAGCATACTTCCAAGAGCACAACCTCCTGCTCTAAGCAAGGTCAATACCAAGGTCTGATTAGGTTGCTCAGAGATTTATCCCATCTTCAGGGATGTAGACTGCACTACCTAAGTGGGCAACTTGTTTCAGTGCTGGACTGTCCTCACCATGGAAACACTTATGTCCAGGAAAAACAACTCTTGTTTCAATTTGTGCTCATTATGTCTCATACTTCCACCAAGCACCACTACACTGAGCCATGCTCCACCTTCCCGGTATACTTGAAAGCTGCAGTCTTCACATTGGGGAGGACTTCCCAGGAACAATCCAGCCTATCCTTGCCTGATCTTGGGCAGCAAGATCACAGGGATGTCAACACACTGTAAGTAAAGGCAGGCCCCTCACCTCCTTAAATCTCACATTTTTTTAATAAAAACCTCAGTAGTAAAAATTTGGTATATTATGATATCTCTGTATCAGACCACCGTAAAAGTCAAATGCTGCTGTTCAATCCTTGTTCCCACCTTTCCCTACCATCAACACAGCGTACATTCTCTCTTAGGCCTAGGCCCTCATTTTCCAAACATTTAATATAAACCCTCTTAGTCATTCCACAACCTCTTTTCAACATGTCTTTGGAAACACTTCTGGAACTAAACCTCTTCAGGAGAGATACACAGAGTCTACATGACAGAGCAATGGCAGCCTATATAAAAAGAAAATGCCAAAACAGACTTTTCTCCACTCAGTATCCAAAGTCCATGTAAAACACCTAACCCTTATCATTTCTATTACTTTCCTCTTCACTCCGAGCAGGACACTGTTACCTCTTCATGACTTTGGTGAACAATTCTATTCAAGTCAAAGAGACCAAGTTTGAAGCAATCAGGTCTCTTAGGTTTATAAATTCTGTTCCACGTTCAAGAGGTGCACAAGTGCTACTGCAAATGCATGACAGATTTCACTGGTTGAGAAACAGAACTGTAAATTACCTTCCGTTACTATTTAAATTCATCTGACACTGGCAAGAAAATTACTAGGAACATTCCCCCAGTCTACCTATATGCTCAAATGAAAAATGATCATTAATAATTGATAAATTTAAGAAACTGCTTTAAAAAATCTACAGGTACGTGGCAATGGCTACAAACACAGAATGATCACCCATTTTCAAGTTACAGCTTAACCAATGTATGTAAGTGCAAAAACATGCCCTAAATATTAGTTCTAATACATAAACAGAAAGTCTTTGATACTGGAATTAAAACCAAGAGGAAGTCAGAATGCCTGCCAGACCCGTGTTCTGTTCAAATGTGCATCAACAGCAGCAGAAGCTTAATATGTGCTGCTCCTCTGCAGAGCAGCACACAGGACAAAGCAGACTGTGAAAATATTTACCTATTTCCCTTACCTCTATTATATATATGTTTAACTAATACACATTAAGTAGTTTGAAAGGACACAAAAATGTTCTCAATAAAATAGAGCTATATTAACTATACATCTAACATAATATATACATACATATAACATATCACATATATGACTGATACAAAATTGGAAGTAGTTCAGGTATGACACTTCAAATCCTGGTTGCATTCATTAAAAAGAAAACGAACTTACAGGTGCAGCTCCTACAGTGGGAGGAGCAGTCACCGGTCTGGGAGGTCTGCCTCTGGCTCTAGCTCTGGCTCTTCCCGTCATTTTCTAAAAAAAACACCTACAGCATTAGTGTTCCATCTTCTCCTGGTAAATATTATGAGCAGCACTATTGCATTAGTTATGCTTTTAATTTCAGTCATCGTAGTAAAACATACCCTTTTCTGCAAAATTCCCTGCTGACCTCCACACTAACAGAGCCACGAGGGGTAGCGTGGGGAAGCTCTTACAGCCAGG
This sequence comes from Formicarius rufipectus, assembly GCA_013399695.1. Taxonomy (NCBI): domain Eukaryota; kingdom Metazoa; phylum Chordata; class Aves; order Passeriformes; family Formicariidae; genus Formicarius; species Formicarius rufipectus. The sequence goes on from VXAU01000197.1 coordinate 3,555,558, forward strand.
TCTGCCTTGATTAGCACAGGGCACCACACACCTTGAAGCTATTAACTCAATTAGACTGGAGAGCATGGCAGGACCTGCACCCTGAGTCAAGCACAACTCGAGGCCTTCTGATGTTACGTTCAAGCTTCCCCAGAGCCTCAAATCAGTCTGATTTTTCACGTTTCGCCACGAGCAATGCACGATCAACCCCGAGCATGTCCCACTGCCCCCACCACGACCTGCCCATCCTCTCCCGGCCCGAACATCCCCACCCACCTCGAGCTGCCTGTGGGGGCCCAAAACCCGCACCCAGGCCCGCTCTCCGCCATGCGCTCCCTCCCCAGCCCTACCGGCCGCCGGCGCTACCTCGTCCTGCCTGGGGACACCGCGTCCTACCCAGCCGCAAACACCAAGCCGCCTTCTTCACGTGTCCTTAGGATTTAGTACCCGCCGAAGCGCCGCGATAGCCCGCGGGCCGCTCTCGGGGGCGACGACCGCAGCCCCGCCCCGCCCCGCGCCCTCAGCGCAACTGCCCCGCCGGCACGCGCCGCCGGGCGAGGCGCGAACGCGCCCTCGGCGCCCATTGGCTGCCGAGTTCCGAGCGCGCCCGAAGGGAGCCGAAGAGAAACGGAGGGAGACGAAAAAAGAGACGGAAAGAGACGAAAGTAGCCGAAGAGAGACGAAAAGAGCCGAAGGGCACCGCGTTTCCCGCCCGCCCAGCGCCCCCTCAGCTCCTCCGGGCGGGCACCCGCGCTTCGCCCCCTCGTGTGGGAGTCGGTCTGTCCCCCGTCCTGGTGGTCACCTGTGCCAGAGGACAGTGCACCGGCGCTTTACCCCCTCGTATGAGGGTCGCCTGTGCGAGAGGACAATGCACCGGCACCGCCGCTTCACCTGCTCGTATAAGGGTCGGCCTGTCCCCCGTCCTGGAGTCACCTGTGGGAGAAGACAATACACCGGCGCTTAACCCGCTGGTGTGAGGGTCCGCCTGATCCCCCCAATTGGGTGGGTGTCACCTGTGCGAGAGGAGGATGCTCCCGCTTAAAAGTGATTTCCTCCTCCTGATACTTCTTGCTTAAAGAATAAACTGCAGTTAACCAGGAGGTGGAGCAATAAAGCAAGAAATAAAACGCGTGTTGTTTCCGGGAAGGGCTGTGTGGCCCGGCACCGCTGCAGCCGGGGCTGGATTGCTGTGGGTGCTTAAGCCGAGTCTCAGAACTTGTTCCTCTCCCCAGGAGCACACACAGGCGCTGCTGGCAGGAGACAGGGTACCCGACATAGGGACTGTCCTCAGGAGTGACACAACCTTGAATATCAACAGTTGGAACCCCGCTACTGACCCTCCCTTCATCCAGGGACAGCCCGCAGCAGACCAGCAATCAAAGGAAGGGAAAAGCACCTTTTTCTAAGTGCCACAGCTGATCCAATCGCTGTGATTGTTACAGGGAATTGTAGCTTGTATTTTGAACTTATGAGAATTTAGCAAATGTTACAACTTGGAAATAAGTGGCCTGGAGTGGGAATTCACTCTCTAGCAAGCTTTTCCAGGAAAAGCAGGAAAGGCAGAATGTCTGCTTCTGTGATGCATTTGGAGACACTAACTTCAAGGGACAGGAGAAAACAGTATCTAATTAAATACTTATAAAAGACCACTCTGCACTCATTTACTGGAGAGTGAATTCCCACTTTCAAGTGGTAGGATTTGCTCATTCTTTTGTGAAGTCCAAAGTATGAGTTATGATTCTCTGTAACAACCACAGCAATTGGATCTGCAATGCACCGTGTTGATTTTCCTTATTCTGTTATTCTACGTAGAAGTGGTTGACACTGTTAACACTAAAATATTGTGAATATCTTTTTTATTTGATATGTATTGTCCACAAAGCCAGTTTTGTTGTGCTTACTATGTCAGTGCAGCAATCCACTCAGGAAACCGGAATTTCTTTTTCAAGTGAAAAAGAAGAGCTTTCGAGCTATGGAAGTGTGGATGTTGCTGCCTAAAGATAGCTGAAGTACTTTCAGCATATGATTTTTATTATTCACATATTAATCTGGATAAATATTTAACAAAGTCAATAAATACACTTAGATGGGGTATGTTCAGTGCTTTTAAAAGTGGTGATTACTCCTTGCCAAGGGCTCTTCACCCACAGTGGCAACTTATTGTGCTGTAGCCTGCAGAACTCTCCAGTGGGTCAGAGGGTTAAATCTGCAGAAATATACAGATTTTCTTGGCTCAGCAGTATTTAAAGATAAACAGAATATAAAGATGTTGTCAAAGTCATTTATGTTATGTAAATCATGAGAAAGCAGAATGTGTGTGTTGGAAAGAGTTATGTTTGTTTATTCATTTAAAATATCTGCCGTGCTTAATGTTTATTTTTTTATGCCAAATTCCTTGCGTTTCACTGCAGAACTTAATTATCTTTAGATGGGAGTTGTTAAAAGTACTTAATCAGGCTGGCTACCTAGAGCAATTCCTTATAAAGTGAAAATAAACATCAACAATAAGCACCTTAATTTTTATACGTGGGTTGTCAGACAGTTCATTAGTACTTAGTGAAAGATAGGTTCCAGTTTGGCTTTCACAGTCTTTCAGACTTGCCTTTTTTTTAGCAATTCAATCCGGTTGAAACACCCTGTACAGGTAGCCTTAATGGATTTTTATAGTCAGAGTGGAAAAGGCAATGTACTGATTGCAACAGGTACATTGTGGCCTTCGTCCAGGCTGGTTAGCAGAAACACTGAGAAAAACAAGATTTTGAAGATGGCAACTGCTTGCATTGTATTTTTTGCATTGCCAAAAAAAACTCTCCCAAAGCTGGACTCGAACACGTTGAAATATCACTGAAAATTGAAATATGCAATATTTTTTTTCACAGTCACTTGGCCCGGACTCTGCTTTGATGTTTGCTTTACCCATGATGCAATTGTTTTTGCCTTCTGTCTCCTGTTGCTACAATAAGCCATTTCCCATACATGTCATCTCCAAAGGGGAAAAGACCGCATGGAAACAGAACAAAGAAAACAGAACAAAAGAAAATCAGGGATTTTTCCAAAGGCCCATTTGATGTACAAGTATAAACAGGAAAAAGATGCCTGAGGAGGTAGGAGCCAGGAACTGTACCAGCAGACAGCTGTTAACTTGTGTAGTTAGCAGCACTTTGGGATTCTGAATGGTAAATAAATAAGTGGCTTCAATGCACATAGTGAAGAAAATACTTCACTACCTTTAGTGTAATATTTTAAGAATATTTTAAACTCCTCACAATGTAAGTTGAGCTCTTGCCTTAATATCATGTCCAGATATCAACAGCTCTTTTGATTCTAGCCCCAGAAAAGGCAATACCTCAAGACAGCAGAAAAAAAGGCATTATTTGCTGTGATGAAGCAAGAGAAAATAAGGAACCCTTCAGAACAAAACTCACATGCCCAGCTGGATTTTTAAAAGTCCAACATGGTGCTTCTGAATCTTATTAAATATTCATAAGGAAATTTTCAAGTGGGAATTTCTCAAAACTAAGTGTTGAAAATTGAGTTCCTTTGGTAGGTATTAAGTATTTGTGAGTCTGGACCACAGTGTTTTTATATTCTTAATTCATATTTTCCTAAAGTGAGAGAGGCAAAGTTTTAAAGACTAACTCAGTATCTGAAATATCTCATGAGTTAACAGTCTTGCTTCTGCCCAGTGCAAGTTTTTAATGTCACGTTTAATTTACTATAATAATGATTGGGATAGAGGAACTGGTGTACCTACACAGTGGAGCCTGGTGTACTTACTACCTTGGGTTGAGTATGGGGGGCAGGGAAACTAGTATTTACATACCAAAATAGAAAACAAAAGGCATGTTACAGGGGAAAAAAATGCTACTGAGGAGATAATACCCAACTCACTGCCTAATAAATACAAATATTTTCTCTCCGGAAGAGGGAAAATAAATTTTTCAACTTTCTATTTCCCCTGCTGTTCTCTAGTTTGTTGTTTGGAGTTTTTTTCCCCTAATTTCTGTTTTTATCCTTCAGATCCTTACTTCTTTTGTCTGAGCCCTTATTCTTTGTAACTCGTCTCTTAAAACATCCCTCACTCTTTTCTTGGAACCTGTGTAGGACTTTCTCCTCTTCCCCTTGACAACAATGTGTTTTGATTAAACAGAAGCAAGCTGGGTTTGGGCTTCATGTGCTGCTGGTTTCCCAGGGTATCTAATCACTGCAGTCACCATCCCTGTTCATTCCAAGCCCTGTTTTGTCAGACTGTGCCCTGAGCCCTCTTTTCCTGAAAAGAAACTGGCCTCTTATTTACACACCACCATATCCCTGCCAAAGTTTCCTGTCCTGTTTCAACTCAACACGACTTACTCTTAATTTGTGCCCATCAAAAATTCAGGCTGGTGGTAGCTGACATTTAATTTGTGTCCAAATCCTGAGTGAAGTGAGCAACAATTGATTAGACATAAGTTCTCAAGAAATAGCTGTATGAAATGGAGAGGTCACATTAAACAGACAGGAGCAAGGCCTCCAGAAGTTGATACTATAATCAGATTTCCAAAGTGTATTCTAGAAATATGAAATTCTAGAAGACGTGTATTCTGGAAGATATCCTTTATTACCTGTATTTTTAACTAGAAAGAGGAAGTGGAGAGTTAGTGTATAGAGTATGTTCGAATAGAACTGAAACAGTATTTCAATTCATATATTATGTAGTAAAATATTGCATTGTTTCAAAAAGCAATGGGAGTATTTCAGGAGAGAGACTAGCAAGAATTTTTAAGTTTAGATAGATTGATTTCAGCTCTTTTAGCAATCCAGTTTGATCTAATTGTCTTTTTATTGCTTTGAACATTCCTGAATTATGCAGAGAATTTGGGTTATGTGATTTAGTGTTGGATTAAAAAATGTCACAGCTTAACTTTCTTTAAAATAGTGTAGAACTTTGTTCACAGTCAACGAAGTTCATTATTTTTTTGTTCAAAGCCCAGCTGCAGGCCTGGAGCATTTCTCATAAATATCAGGAAGTACCCGAAGCCACAGTCAGGATTAAAGAGTTGATCTGAACCTTAGATCTCAGCTTTAAAGCTGTAATGTACAGTGAATTTGGTTTCATGGTAAAGGAAATGGTAATTGCTGAAGTATGTTTTCTTAAGTTGCAAAATCATTTTTGAAATGTTTTCACTGAAACCTCTGTCAGTGCCATGCATGACAATGAGTGGCCTCATCACCCAGCAGTTGTGCATGACCACAGTGCTGGATCTGTGTGTTGGTGTCACTGACACAGGGACCAAAGCCAGGGTGGCCACTCCTTTGTGCACAACATCAGACACACAGCCATGACCAAGTCAATTAACAATTCCAATACATGCTATTCCAAGAATTTCTTCTGAAAGATGGGTCAAGGTCTTGGTTATTGGACAAATACACACTTGTGAGAGGTAAGAACACAAATCCACAAGTGATATCCTTAGTCACAAAAGGCAGAGTAAATTCCTCAGTACTGGAGTAAGGTATTAGAAAAGGTAGTTTGCTCCTGGCTCCCTACAGGTCTGGTGTGAAGAGCTGAAAGTGGAAGAGCACAGCTAAGCATCAAACACGTTTCTACATGCTTTCTACACCTGGTGAGCTGCAGCGACCAAACCACACCCCCTGCATTCTGCTTCCATAGCAGTTTATTTAATCTGAACATTTTATTGCATGAAGGCAACTGTCTTTATAGTATTTATGAGGAAAATAAAATGTGAACACTTGCTGCTCCCTGACCTTTGAATGTTGAATTTAAACATGTACTTTTTCCATGAGTGGCAGTATTTACTGATGTTCTACTGCTTCATTCATGCAAGTGATCCAGATAAAATATAATTCTTAAGATGGACTGCTGTACTCTTAAAACCTTGGCCTTCTTGGGTACTTCAAACAGCAGGTATAGAAGTTAGGAAATAACTTGCACAAATAGGAAGCATGGGCAGAGGTTCTATTACCTTCAGTCTACATAAACAGGCACGGCTGTTTTCACAGTTCAGTGACTCTATCCCAAGCTGCCAATAAAGGCAGGTTTTAGTTTGGGTGCTTGTGAACTCAGTGTTGCAATGATATCAAAACAGGGATGAACATTTATAATGTTATATAATATTTGAACGTTAAATAATTCTCCACTGACCCACCCTCAGTTCTGCAGGGTTCCATACTGATGGGTGCTTTAAGATCCTGGCCTGCAGTTGTGGGTTTTCTTTGAAGGTCCAGAGTTTTCAGTAACTTAGCTAGATTATGTCATATTATTTATTAGTTTCTTATCTCTTCCTCCTAAGTTTATTTGTCAAGACCCGAAATCACTTTTGTAATCTTGTATTGTACCCTCTCTACACAACATGAGTATTTCAGTAGGGCCTTAGCACTTCAGATGCTGTCTTGAAAATGCTGTCATTTTAAATTACTGAGCAGCAAAGTAATGAAGGCCTAAATTCAATTTTAAACCTTTTCCTTAAATCTTATTTTAGCATCTCTCATTTAGAATTAATCAATCAGAGTGATCTGATATATAACACAGTAAGTAAAAATTAATAGGGCTCAATCTCTACTGCTACATATTTAAAGGAAGCACATTTGTCACCATGGAAGGATATTTCTCCTACACATAACATGAATTACAAACGTGCACCACATACTAAAGTGATGCAAAGATTGTGTAGGAAAGAGGAGTACATTGTTTCATTATGTATTACTTCAGCCTAGACCTTCCTCTCAGGGCTCACGAGTGAGGCAATATGCTAAACCAGAGCTGTGAAGGAACTGGGAGCATGGGGAATGAAACCACATTAACAGAGGCTGCACTGGGGTTCTGACCCCTCTTCAGGAGTGGCATCTGATTTCCTTGGTTGTGTTAGGAAGGTAGTGGTGATTAGGAGAATGAGAAAGAATTGGAATGGCTTCTTATTGTAGGTGCTTTCAAAGTATGGTTGCAACCTCAGATACCAAAGATGCATTTCAGTTCAGGAAGTATGTTTTTTACTGCTTACTGTTTCATTAGTTTGGTTTCCATATCAGTTCAGCCTTAAATTTGTGTGGGGGATTTATTAACACAGATGTCAGTAATAGGGGAAGTAGAAGGAGTTACTGTCTGGACTCTGGTGGGAATCAATTCTCACAACTGAACTAATTTTGCTTATAGAACATAGTATGAGAAACTGCTTTTAAATTGCCCTGCCTGAGCAACTGGGTCATTCTGGTGAGTGGTACCAGGCAGGGCTTCATCTGGTGGGACAGCAGCAGGTTTCTGCAGAGCTCCTAATTTACTCTAAGGACTTGGATTTTAATTACCTAAATTGTTTATGTGGCAAACTTTCCATGGAGGTACTTGAGAGAACAGACTCTGTGCATACAGAGTAAAATATAGAACTGGAATACCAGACTGATACTCTCAGAGATGGTGATCTCCTGCTCAGATGCTGTCTTTCCTTGAAGGTGCCTAATTGCAAATGCACTGAACTTTTTGATTATAGATTTCCTCAGGCACTCCAAGTTACTCTTTTGTCCTTTCCCAGCACAAAACTATCTTGACAAAACTGATCAGGTTCTTTGCATCAAAGGGGCAGTGTAGAAGAAAACAAGTCTCTCCAAGTGAGATGATGCAATCTGTGGATTACATCCGTGACAATATGGGCAAAATACTGAGACCCAGAAAGAGAGAGAGTAACCACGAATGGGTGGCAGCCAGGAACAAGCTGCAGTCACAGTTAAAATGTTCACCTCCTGACAAGCGAGTTTTTGTGCGCTCTCAAACACAGCCCCAGCAAAAGATACATGGGCTACATGAATTATTCCTGTGGGGGCAGCCAAACCTCACCCATTCCTCATCTTGGACATCTTTTGAGCATGCAGTGCCTTATTTGCATGAATTACCTGCAAACTGAATGCACAGTGAGTCCAGTCAAGAAATCAGAAAGCAAGAGAGAAGAGGGGCCATAAGCATCAGCTCTGCCTTTGAAAAATCCACATGACCTGTATGACCAAAAAGGATGGACAGGACTGTTTGAAGGCAAGAGCTGGAGGGCATTCATTTGAGAGAGGGTCCAAGTGGTGTCTAAGGGGATGACAGTCCACCCTTGAAGCCATGAATAAGGCCAGGAAATAATTTTTGAGAGTGGTGGAAAAGGCCTGGAGCCTCTTCCTAACACATGGCATGTGCTAGTCTGTTGTTCTGCAGGGCTTTTCTTACTATGTCAAGCATGCATCCACCTAGAAATGTGAAGGAGACAAAGGGATTCAAGTCCAGCAAGCAGATATTAGGCTAGCTAATTTGGGACTCTTCCTGAGTCTTATTTACTGTGCCAGGGAACTCTGTCCAGTAGCCAAGCATCTTTACTGCAATGAGACCTTAGTTGCTAAACTTGAGGGCAAAGTTTGTAATACTTTGTTAGTTTCTATTGTAGCTATAAAACTGCTTGAAGTGGCTTTTTCAGTGACAGAAGAGTTACACAGCAACCAAACCTGGAGAACCCTCTCTGAGATGATCTGGGAACCTCTGTAACTAGTTCTGGAGGGTATTGGGAATGCAAAATCCCTGCCTGCCAGCAGACACCCAGAACACAGACAGTGTTTTGCTATGTGTTATGTACACACAGACAATACTCAGCTCCCAAAAATGTAGGTCAGAAATGCCCACTACAATCAGACCTCTGTCAAGAGAAACAAAACCCCATCCAGAATTTTGAAAACAGGTTCTGCTCACATTGCTTTGCTCTCTTTTTCTCATTCTCAAACATGCAGTTAAAATCTGCCTGGCTCTGGGCTGTGGAAAGGAGACTGGCAGAAACTATACACAGTGGAACCTTCCAGCCTCACAGTAAGATAAAACCCACCAGCTTCCAGCTCTTACAAGTCATTAAGTACATTTTTTCCAAAAAAATTTTTTAGAAGGACACAATTTTTTTTCCAAAATTCAAGAGTGTTTAATGGTTCCCACCAAACCCAGGCTTATGGTCTCATAGTGACAAATAGAACATGTGGCTGTATAGGGCAAGAAATACACACCAGTTCTGACACCAAAATGTAAAAATCTCTGATCCATTTGTAGTTTTCCTGTATGGCCAGTGACAAACAGGGTGAAGGACAGAGTGGTGATGCTGGGAGATTAAGCAGCATTACTTGAAATCAATGACAAAACAACAATAATGAAGAAAAATTCATGCCAAATTCTGCTTTCTGTCATTTTTTTATATCCCTGGCCCAATCCATTAACCTGATGAGTCCATTTGCCCCTATTTCACCTGTGACACTCGTCTTTACTACTGTCCTTGTGACAGCTCCCTAATGAAAATGGGCTTCTTGCACTATTTATTAGCCTGCAGTTTCCTTATTTCTGTCTGACTCCCTTCTTTGATGAACACTACAAATGAAGGCTATTTTAAGGAAAATTTGTACAGGAAGGATGCCTTTCCTGAAACAAAAATAACCAATCTTGTGTTGGATCCAACAGCAATATCCTTCAAAGAAAACTTAAAAAACAGTCCTGTTTATTACCTGATCTCCATCAACTTCTTTTGCATTCAAAACTTCCATACTCAGATTTGCTCTCCTTGATTAGACTGTGTTGTTATTTCATCATTGTCACGACTGGTCTTTTAATTTCCACAGATTTTCATCTCTAAGTATCTTAATTAAACAGAAGTAATGAGCTAGTGACTTCACTTGATAGCACCTTGTGAACTAAATACAAGATGGGTGATAGTCTGTGCATTTTAGGTAGAACCAGGAGCTAAATTTCATTGAAAAATAAAATACATACACAGATTATTTTCCATCTTTCCTTTCCCCTTGTCTTCCTTTCTACCCTTCACCCCACTGAAGGGACTGCATGAGCCATTACTTTTGGAATAGGTGGATACCTGCTTGCTGCCCAGTCAATTAAAACTGGAGTTTATTTTTTCCTTAAAGCTCTTTTGGCAGATTCATTATGATGGCTATATTGATACTGCCTGACCACGTGTTTTATTATAGCCTAAACAAATGCTAATGCTCTATTTAATTAAGAAGATATATAGATTAAGGCAGATGTGTTTTTGTAACAAAGGACCTGCCCAATGTTTTTGGAAGCAGACAAAAAAAAAAAGACGTGTCACATTTCAGCCAAATAAAAAAATGCAAGTGGGGCATTAGTCCAATGCTTTTGTATTGTGCATTTCAAAGTTTGCACCCTGTGGGTGGGGCAAAAATAAATCAGGGCCTCCTATAGTGAAAATGTATTTGGGATTCAAGCATCTAAAATCTGACCCTATCTTCTGCTCCCTGGGATTGTCAGCTGCTTCAGGGGTCATCTGATATATACCTCCTTTTCTCACTTCTGAGAATTTTTAGCTTGGAGTGTGTTTGAAAACACTTCAGAAAAAGGGTGGAAAACACAGAGTGCCTTCTTTGAAATACACTCCTTTGTTAAATTCCTTTCCCAAGGGTAAAGAGACACTCAAACACCTGAGGGCAACAAATGACTCTATTCAACCCTCTCACAAATGACCTAATAAACTCCCAAAGGGTTACAATAGCTTATTTGTCATCACTTCTTGTCAGCTATTTATAGCATCAATGTAAATTGAAGCAAAACAATAAATACCTGAGTTATTTTCTTTATTTTGAACATCCTTTAAAGCCCAAATGGTGCTTTACAATTTTAAACCTCCAATAATTAATTTTGCAATTGAGTTTAAATCATTCTCACACATTCTGTGTTGTGCTAAAGTTTGTATTTACCTACATACAAAACATCTGTCCCCTTTTTACTCACTTCCCTTGAAATATTTGCAGATAATGACTTAAAAAAAATTCTGTTTTGCTTAACCTTTAAAATGTCAAATGCCTGATGGCCTATGTTACGAATGATCATGCTGAATGGATTTTCACTTCTGTGAAAAACAGTGGTCAACAATATGGTAGTAAAGATCCTGGTGTCAGTGACAGCAGTGACCAATTTGAAGGTGTAATAACTCCTTTGTATTTCTGTTCTGTTCTGGACTGAATTCTGACCCACGTTGCTGCCCATTGCATTGCTCTTTCAAGTATCGAATACAGACATACTATTAAGTAGATTTAATATTATATTTATCCCATCAAACAGATGCTGTAAATGGCCACACTGACATGAACTGAGTGGGGCAGATACATGTGAAATGAGTCTGGTACCAATGGCTTTACCACTATCACTAATGCTTTGTGAGCAACACTTCTGAAGTATCACTGTGCCTCTGGTCACAAGTGAGTGAAATGACTGAGGGCTCATTAGGTTTTCTTTTGGTGTCTCTTTTGTTGCTATTTATTTGCTCAAATCAATTTGAGTCAGTGGAGCTGTACCAATTTACACTGAGCTGCTGAAGTGGCCCTAAGAAGCCTCACCACAGAGGATATTCCCAGAGTCCTCTCTGGAGTATTTCATGTGACTGCATGGCTTGTAATGCAGCACACTGGGTAAAATGTGTCTTTCCATCTCTTGAAGCATCCTTTGCAATATCCTTTGACTTATCAGCTTCATTGTCATCCCCACCTCCTTCATATATTCCTTTTGATGTCTGTGATGAAAACACCCATCTCCTGGCTGCAGGAGTCAAACAGCTCAGTTTCACTGGTCCATATACATATGCATGTATGTATATACATATCTATGTATGTATTTAAATTTTTGTAGTTATTACATGGATTCCTCCTGGGAAAAAGAAGAAAGAGGCAGAATTCACATGAGGCAATTCTGAATGACACTCAGATATCGCCGTGGTCACGGCTGCAGCAGACATAAAATTGAGAGGAGTAAGGAAGCAGTAAGGGCTGTCAAAAGAAACATTATTGTGCTGCAAACAAGTTTTTGAGAGATTTAGGCACCTAAATCCTCAACTTCAGTCTGCATAATTTCTTTAGCATATGTCTACCACAGGTTAGGCCTAAAATCGTTCTTTGACTATTCAGTTTTGAGATCTACACAGGTCTGTCTTCTGGAGAGGGATGGAGCAGCTGGGTAGGAGTGTGTGAGCCCTCCTGGAATGCAGGACCTGGAGGGAGCACCAAGGCACCAGTTCCCAGAGGAGCATGCTTGGATACGTATCATGAGCCCTGAGCTTGGCCCAGTGTGCAGGGTTTTAAAATAACACATCTGACTCTCACATGCAGTGGTTTCATGGTGAGACAGCTCAGCCTGGGAGACAGAGGTTCAGAAGGAAAAAAAAAAGGGGTAACAAAGAGTGAAGATGTATCATTATTTTGTATTCACTGGGAAGAGGGAGCTGTGGGTGCCTGTGTGGGTGTGAACAAGTTCTTGTTTTCAAAGTCTGCATAACACTGTGCTGTGTCTCTTACTCCTACCAACCTCCTTGTAAGCAGATTAAAGATGTCCCAAAGGAGAAATAGAGTTCACTAAAAGTACCAAAGAAGATAAATCTTTTTTTCAGAACTTTCAGGGATCACAGTAGGGAAAAAAAGATAAAATTCAGCTCATGGTTGCTGTTAATTTTGAGAAGAATTGATGTTTGTGAACATTGTACCAGAATCAACCTGTGTCTTAGTGTGAATGAACTCACCCAGTCTCTGCTGCCTAAAAGGTAGGAGTTGATTCAAGCTCGTTACCTGGATTCTCTCAGTGGGGATGGGATATGCTGTATTTAGGGGTTAGTCTTTTCCAGCATAACTACTGATAGGATGGTCACATTCTGCGGGTGCTGGTTTCTTTCCATCAACAATAGATTCTTCAAAACTAATCATCAAAGTTCATGCCTGGTTTAGATGGGTAAAGTTAAAAGAAAGTAATTTTGCTTTTTTGTAGACACGATAATTTTGTGTGTAGTCACTGTGTTCAAGGAAGGATGAATGCCTTTAGGCAGCTGGAGACAAAGGAGCAAAGGGAAATATATATGCTCACTAATGTCTGGAAAAACTCTTCATGTTGCAATTGTATTCCTGTTTTCCATAATGGCTTATGGGACTGAGGGACCCCAGGTTTGCAGGGAACTCATCTTCTGTGAGCTCTGATGACACAAAAGTGGGCTACATTTCAGGCACACAGAATTGCCTGCTATTTATTTTTGTTCTGCATAAAGACAACTCCTTTTCATTGGTTCTGAGGTATGATTCAGTAGGTCTGGTTAATAATAACAATCAAATATCACAAACATACACAGGTAGCTCATGTCAAATAACAGTTCTGCAAAAGCCTGCTCCGAGCTGGAATAGACTTGGTATTCAAAATGCTAACAGCCACCATGCTAAATGCTACTGACATATTGCTAGAACAGACACATCCTAACATATGTCCTCTACATCATTTCTAAGTTAATATATGATAAACAAAACATCAGTCAGACCTAGGGGGAAAGGAATAAAGAGGATGTTCTAAGATGGCTATAATATAGTGTTATGGTGCTCTCCAAGTGCCAATTTATGTATTTAAATGATCTTTGCCTTAAACAATGGTTGTAACCAGACAGACATATGGTAAGTACGTCCCGATCCATTCTGTGCTATTCAGCCCCGGGAAGCTGCTCGGGGAGGGGGAGGTTTGCTATTAAAAGTGATCTGGTGTTATGTACACTCAAGTAACCCCTTCATGGGGAAGAAGTTGGGGGCGGGGGGGGTGGGAACAAAACAAAACCAAACCCCACCAACTTTGCGAAAAGTGGTGGGGGGAATGTTAAAAAGCAAAGCTGAGCACTTTGGTGCTGAGCAGGGAGAGAGGCAGAGTCCCCCCTGCCGGGGAAGTTGATGAATAATCCGCAGGGCTCAAGCTGAGCCCTGCGCTCGGAGCGGCTGGTATCCCACACGAACACTAATCAACCAGTATGAAACATCCATTTTAAACGCAAATGAGGGGGGCCTTTTCAAAGGAGACCCAGAGAGGGGAGGGAGGGGGAGTTCAAAGCTCAAAGTGGTTCTTTCTTTCTCTCTCTCTCTTTTTTTTTTTTTTTTCCTAAAGAAGACAGAAATATGGTTGGTTATTATCTAAGTTATTGCTACAAAGAATTTTGAAATTAAAAGATAAGCTTTCAGAGGAAGCTCAGTAATTTTCATAAAGAAGGACTTAAAACAGATGTGCCCTCTTTAATCGGGGTGTGCTTGAAAAAATATAAATGCATTTTTAACATAGCAGGGGGAAAAATCATATGGTTACACATTTGTCTCCTGGGCAAAAATAATTAAAAAAAAAAAAGAAAAAAAAAAAGAAAAAAAAGGCTCACTGCATTAAGTATCTCACAAATAGCCACCACTAGAACTTTCTTATCTAGCAAAAAGTCGGGTGAATGATTAGCTGGTGTTTAGAAAGCAGAAAAATACCTTATTTTGCTTGCTCTTTCCCCCGTTTTCCACTCTGCCTTTTTTGTGTCAAATAACCAATAAAGTGAATTAACATCTTCACCAGGGTCAGTATGTGGCTGTTAGTAAAGTCCTACTATTTACTGATGTATTAGTAATTAGGTTGCCTTTCTTTTCAGGTAATTTTTCTATGTCCAGTATAATACTGTGGCAAATAAACTCTCTATCCAAACTCTGGTGTCTTACCTTTCCTCTGACAATATGGGACTGCCCTTCCAGATTCTGCCCAGAAAAAGGTGCCACTTACACCAGAGGAGGTTTCATGGACTGAAGACCAGCGACAGAGATGTTAAGGATTCAGTGTTTTCTGAATGTTCTTCCTGACACTTTGAGTTATTTTTGCCTTGTTTTCCTAAATCCATGCTGAAGGAGGATGCCTTTTTAGTAGGGAGTTATTGCTAGAATATGGACTAGCAAGGAGCTAATATGATTTTCTGGAATAAAGCAACACAGCAATCCTCTCCCCAAGAAAACCACATGTCCTGACTGGTTGCTCGACTGCAGCTTGTAACAAGTCTGACAGCTGCCACAGGAAAGGTTTTGTACAGCACACTACTGACATGTTTTGTTAAGTACACAAAGAGCTAATAATCCCCCAGCATTAAACTGGAGTACCTTTGGGCTGGAGTAGCAAGTAGTTGTAACTTCTTGCTTTTCAAGGATGCCTCTTGAAGAGGCTGTTCCTGAGCACTCACCCTTCCCACTTTTTGCAGCGTGGGGGAGATCTCCCACTAGTGTCAGAGGGAAGAGCAGCTCCCACATCTGTGCTTTCCTCTTGTTGCCATCCAAATTGGCCCTGGCTGGGAGAGATGCCCACAGTGATCATCCCTGTGTGCAGCCCCATGCCTGACTTCATGGGGGACACAAACCTGTGCCCTTGCAAGGCTCCTGTGAAGAGTCACCTTGAGCCAGTCCTGGGGCAGCCCACACAACAGCACCACTCAGTCCTGGAGCCCTCATTCCCAGGAGTCACGGGGCCCTTATTCCCACAAAGCCCCATCACCCAACAAGTAACTCTGGCACAAAAGCTTCTTTAGCAGGTACTGAGCTGGTGCTGCTGCCTGAAACCTTCAAAGAACAGGTAGGGCAGGATGGGAAGGTTCTCCCTTATTAGTTATCAGACCCCACCAGAAGGGTTTTGCCCTTTGCAGTGTCACAGAGAGCCTGAGAAAGGGTGGTAGGATGGTAGAACACCTTTCAAACAGCAACAAGACTGGCAAGGCATAAACAGCTGCTGCGTTTTTCCTTTGGCAAATACAAATTAGAGCTGTTTGTCTACACATGGATATGGTCCCGACAACCTTTGCAGTTGACTTTTTCCATTTTTACTTGCTTTTTAGCAAGCTGCTAAATTATGTTAGTGGCTTGTTGCTCCAAATGTCTGCTGTGGGGACTCTTTCCATGGGTCTTCTTTCTGAAATAATGCAAGGTCCACTCATGGATGGATGGGAGGTCTGATCCTCCTTATTTTGTATTAATATAATTTCTTGAAGTCAAATACAGGCATTTAGCAGTGCAGTCACATAGGTTCAGATATTATTTTGCTGAGCACAGCTATAGCCTGAAACCTGATACTGCAAATCTGACGCCTGTAAAGATGCCGTGAATTTTGAAGGGAGTTGTCTGGCTATAAGGAATGTGGTCCTTCCATTACCAGTTATGTCAGCTGACAGCTGGACTCACAACTAAGTCCCAGAACAATAAAACAGCACCTAATTATTAGAGGGAGTCAGGCACAGTAGGAGACCTGCTTTGACATTTGCCCATTTATGACTTCAATATTATGGCTGTTCAGCAGTAGGAGACATAAAAAGCACCTATTATCTAGTTTCCCTTTTGTATAAGCAGAATAATGTTCTCAATACATACTACAGCTCTTTTAATGAAAAAGTCAGAGGAAATAGTTTTGCTGAAGAAAAATGAGATGCCAAATGCAAATGTTTCTGTCCTCAGCACACAGAAATCATAGGCTTGACGTGTGGCAGTGGCCTCAAGAATATGAATATTTGAGTTTGGAGTTCTTACTTATTTTAACAGGAGCATAGTCTTAGTGTAATAGAAATATAAAGTTCATTCTCCTCTTGTATTCCAAGCCCACTTTCAAGGCTGAATGATGACTTCTAATCTCTGTACTAACACTTCATGTGTTTATACAAGCCCAGCTGCTTCCCATAAATTATGGATCATAAACTCCATCTTCTTTATGTCCCACATTAGACCTCACTCATGACCAGTAGCCTAAGAATGGACCAAAATAAAAAAACCCTGAACATAAGTAGCAATTCCCATGACAGCCCTTTAGGAAATCCAGGCAAAAAGTGGGACACTAGAGTGCCCACAAAATGGACGGTTGTCACCTCTCAAACCACTGGTTCTCTGCCCTGGTCTGTAGTTAACTAAGTTGCATCACTTTTTAGTAGTAAAATGTTAAAAAGCTTTGCAATGATGATGCAAAATGCAAAGTCATTTTTTTTTGTTTTGTTTTTGATTCAGGAGTTTTCCAAGGGGTTCTCTGACCTTTGCACAATATTTCACTTAACGCTTTGCCCAGCTGATGAAGTTTTGCTGCTGTATCAGTGTTACAGTGGCAGATACTGAACATAAATGCAGCATGTCAGCTGAGCAGGAGTTACAACTAAACAGGGGAACTTAAACGAGTTGGTGTTACTGATGTACCCCCCCCCATTCAGGATTATAATGATGTGTTGGGTTCATTTTAGTTATGCAGATTTCTCTTGTATGGACAGGAATTTACTACAGCTTTGCACTTGTAGCCCACTGCAATATTTATTTTTTACAATTCTGGAAGAAAAGCCAACTCTTGTTTGCTGTACTCCCGTGAGGTGACTCATGGAGTGAGAAAGTAGAACAGCATTTGGGCCAAAATCCAATGTATTTCAAAACAGTCTGCTGTTCTCTGTGTACCTCTCAAATGTCTTTGCAATGTTTTAATTGAAATTTTTTTTGGCTTCTCCAGCTTCAGCACAAGTTAATCCTATAATAGGACAACACTCATTAAAATTAAGAAAAATATTAGTTACACTGCAGCTATAATTAAAACCAATCCTTGATGTTATAAGAGCTGTACACCATTTTCAAGATATAATTGATACCCATGATGATTTATTCAATCTATGCACACATTTTGTTAAATCTTTTAAACACTTTACATTTTCTTTTTAGGGAACAGATCATTAAAGTGGAGTGATTTCTGCAGTTTAGATTATACACATTTTATGGTCAGCTTCATTTCAAGTTCTATTATGTAGCGTATTAAATGTCTCTTGATTCTGTTTATGCATGGGTTTGAGTTGATATAAGCTGTAAAGTTCTTAAGTGCCATTGATTGCCTCTACAAAACAATAGTTTATTACTTGGTTGTCCTACATTTGTAAAATAAATCAGTGCATTTAAGCTATATTTGGGTTCTAGTCAGTACAGTATTTGTAGCGTTAGCATTTTTGATCTGTCAGATCAATTGTAAAAGAAAACAAGTATGAAGCCTCCTTCATGATTTGCTTTTAAAATATAATTGATTTCTACAGCCAAGTGCATTAATCACGGCTGGTTATTTAATAGAAGTTTTCAGTTTTGTGAAGTACTTTTTGAAGTGAGTGTTACCCCTCTGTTTTTGTAAGAATGATTATTTACAGCCAGTTTGGATGGGGCTACCGAAGCAGTGGGGGTATATCCTCGAGCTAGGGAGAAGTGGGTCATCTGGTCTCTTGATTTCTGTAGCATTTGTCTGACACGCAGTCCCTGGAGGATCCAAGTCAGATCAGAACTCATAACTCTTGCTGAAATGAATATATTAGTTCAAGTTTGCTTACATACAGTGTTTTGCAATATCTCCGCACACAAGCACATCCTTTGGTATTTTACCCTTACACAAATGATGCCGCTGTAAAAGCTTCAAGCCTGGGAAGAGAAAAAGTACTTTCTTATGTTTTGTGTTTCAGCACTCAAGGAGGACCTCCTGCTCCTGAATCCACACTCATCTTTTGTCCCTTGCTGACTCCACACTGAAGTTGTCCTGATTTCTGTGGTCCTCACTCCTCCCCCAGATGGAAAACTCCCTCCTGGGTTAAGATGTAGCTGCAGAGAGGAAGTATAAGCTGAAGGAAAGGAATAGCAACTTCATTTTAGCTCGATGAAAGGCTGAGACATACCCATCCTTCACATCAAGCAGAGATTAAACAGAAAAGACAACACGAAATAGGGATGAAGTAATTTTTTCACAGAATGCTCTCTCAGCATAAAGGAGTTTGAAGGGAATTATGTCTGTAGGATGCTGTGGAGCAGTGGCAGAGCAACTGTGGCAGAAAAAGAGTGGCAGTGGGTTCAGAGCAAATTTTGGTGGTTACATGGCCTATATGGGGACAGCCTCTTCTTCATTTGAAAAATCTGGTGGACTCATGGTCAGATTTCACAAACACTTTCATAAAAGTACAAACCTTTTATTTAGAGAAAAAACTCACAGAGGCTCAGTGAGAAAGATACTTCCAGTGTTTTTCCTCTAGTGTTTTTCTCCCCACAGATTTCTGGTGATCTAAGCAGTGATCTGGACCTGAGGCAACAGAGAGGTGACTTTCCATGTAACCTACAAACATCCTCGTTCTTGTCTCAGCTGTGCTTTGCCTGTGTTAGCACAACTGATGGCTCTTGTCTTGTTTGCTTTGCACTGGAGCCAAAGGAAATAGTCACTCTTATGTAAGACAGTGGTATGGAGCAGAAGGAAAAAAGCATTTGAATAACCAGAATAATGGTCAGATATGTGCTGGTTTATCAGTGTGGTGCAAAACTGGGGAGGGGAAGGATAGGTCTGTAACATTATCAACCTCAACTCTCTCTAATAAAGAAACTATTTATTATTAGAAATGCATTTCAATCTCTTTCATCAGTATTAATTTTATTCAAAGCAACAAAACTCACTCAACGAGCTTATAAACGTGGGTAGGAAGGATGATCATCTTCAAAAACATGCCTGTATTGTCAGTATTCCAAGACCTGAGTCCCCTAGTGCCAAAAACGTGCATTGGTGTGTGCCTGTGGCCGTGACTGTGCATGAGAAGGTAATAGATTGTGCTTCTGCTAGGAAAAAAGGGAACAATATTAAATTATTCTCCATCTTAATTAAAAGCATAATTATTAAAGGGACAACTAGATTAGAGTCCAGATTGTGTGAGAAGAGAAGTTGCTAATGTTTTGCTTGTCCTCTGCTCCGCTCAGACATCGGATCCTCACCGAGCAGCAACAGCACTACCCTGGAACCTGTGCCAGGTTACAGCAATAATTGCAAGCCCCCCAGGATCCAAGCTCAGAAATTTTTGTATGTTCTCAGGAGACAAAGATGAGTGATCATCAAAGGCAGAGGAACACAGCATGACTGTCATAAGCCTGAAGTTACAACTTAGACATGCAATAGAAAATATCATTGGTACCTCTCCAGTGCATAGCCTGTAGTAATTAAAAACTTGATCCCTGCTGTTTTATCATCTCATTAGCAATGGGGGCACAAGACTTTTATCCTTGTTTGTCAGGAATCAAACATACCAGAGGAACTCTGATTATAAATTGATGAAAGTAAAGTTAAACTTTTAAATAAGAGCAGTTTCAGTTCACAATGTTTTTAAAGCTGATGAAAGAGATCTAGTTTCAGTAAAAAATAATACCCAAGTCCAGCACAGGTAGAAGAGGTCATCTCTGGGAATAGGACGTGAAAGAGCACTTGAAAAGTGCACTTTTAAAAAGCACTGGGTGAGAAGTAAATGCAAGTCCTTTCTGATAGTTTTAATACAAGTTTGAAACTTTGGAGGAATTTTGACTCTTCAAACATTTCAAAAAGCTCGGGTCTGTGACAGTTTTCATTGCATAAAGTTTTGGGACAGAGTGGTGTTGTTACTATGTCAGTGAATACAGTGTGCTGTTGTGTTTCTATTAAGGATAAACTCTCTTGGTAACAGCAGTAGTGGCTTCACCTCACACACCTTGCCAACAACCCACTCAGCATTTGTTTCAACCCTGCAGGGTTCTGGTGTAATTGAAAGCCTCTTGAAATCAGTGCAGAAGCTCCTGTTTACTTTTTTGTGGGGTTCAAATCAGTCCCTTTAAGAAGAATTCTTCAAGTAGTTCCAGGATGGCTCCAGGTTTCCCGAAATATTGTCACTTTATTGCATGTTAATAAATCCCTGACCTGAGCTGTGGTACCAGCATTGAACTGGGCAGAGGCAAATTTGGTGGGAGAGGACTGACGGTAACATTCTTTTCTTTTGTTTGATACCATCTGAAATCACGTTTTCCCCCCCTTTTTTTTCTCCCATGAATCTCTGTTTCTCCTTCCCTTTCTTCTTCCTCTTCTTAAGATCTGTGACTCTCCTGTCGGAGGTCTAACAGGCTGAAGTATCTGAACCACTGCTGATTTTATTAACAAGTTTTTCATCCCAATGAAAAAGCTGGACCTGTGTCTTTTCATAGTGAGTAGGAAGCCACCCTTGATGTTTTGGGTCATTATAAGGAAGGATACCATTCATTATTTCAGAGCAATGGTGAATCAAAAGTGAAGCATCTGAATAATTTTTTTTTCTTTCAACCTGGAAAAAGACAGGTCCTTTAAGCCAAGAAGACTAATCAAGAACTCAAGGACTTTTTTCAAGTGTAAAAGGCAAGCAATGAGAAACAAAGCCAAAATGATGATACAGTGCCTCATTATTTCACTGTGATTACTTTATGAGAAATAAAATTATCAGATTCAATGGAATTCATTATGTCTGAGCAAATGATCCATCAAAGACAGAAGAGAATTACATGTTAAACCAGCTTCTTTCACAGAAAATTGCATCTTTAAAATATTGTTTTTACAGCAGATAAGTGAGATGGTTGCTTAAACAATCTCTCATCAGGATAAAAATGGAGACTTATTCCAAATGGAAAATAAAGGACTAGATAGGCAATTTTCTGAAAAGTTACAATGAAGGGTTTGTTTTTTTCAAGATGGAAAAAATATACTTTAAATTTTGACCATTTAATTAAATTGAAATGGATCAAACAGAAAAGTGACAGAAAGGAAATCTATTTCAGAACTGAGCATAATTGGCTTATTGAAGTCCTTGTCACTGTACAAACTGTGGAGGCAGGAACTTAATGGGACTCTGAAGAAATAGATACTTCACAAAAAGTTTTGTGAAATTAAGAGAGCTCTTTTTCTTCCTTTTTTTTTTTTTAATTGCAGTTTTTGAAGGGATGTGAAACTTTATTCTTCAGGGCACAACTCGAGCTCAAAGTGTTGGTGCTTGGGGACAAATCTTGCCCCGCAGGCAGGTTACCCCTGGGTTAGTAACTGGAGCATTCCTTTGCCTTCCTCTGCAGCATCTGTTACCAGCTTTTCTGAAAGGCAGGATACTGGGCCACTACCCCACTAGTCTGATCAAGTATGGAATTTTGGCTATGCATCTAAATGGAAACAGAACTCAGTGAAGGAAAAAAAGTTTTGAGCAGTGGGATATTCTTTCTCTGCAGGGTTGGTTGGTCAGAATTGTGTAGCTCCCAAATAGACAAAGGAATAAGAGGAAACATATTACCAAAAAAAAAAGAGAGAAAGATATTTACACTGAGTCCTGCAAACATAGTGAAGAACATATGTTAAAAGCTTGAAGACAATGAGCCTTGATAGTTGGAGAAATAGTGTAGGCCTGAGGTTTCTCTCACAAAAGCAAAAATCAAAATATTATTTGTAAAGTCTTATGTATATGGGTACAGATATTTTCCTGTAGCAAATCTGAAATCTGCATTTCTTCTTAGCACAATTTAACATTATGCCTGGTGAGATACAAATTGCAGTGTTCTCACACTACACAAGCTCCCAAACAGAAAAGATTTTATTTTATATCTACATACATCTAAAAAGTCCTCCATGTTTTATGATCTAAGGTATAAATTATTATTCATAACACTGCACAGAATTCTAGTGTTAAATGTTGGTACTCTCAATTTTCAGATTAAAGAGAAAGAGTAAAGTGAAAAAAACAAATCAGAGTTCTCCACTAAAGACACTTTGAACCCTCAAACTGGGAGCACAGATACCTCAGACTAAGTTAACCCACATGGACCAACATGTCATTTCCAGAATCTCCTTTTTTTTCCAGCCTCAAACCCTTTAAATTAGCAACAGTTGAGGAATGCATCATGGTATGTACACTGCTGCTAAGGACAGAAAATAGTCTGACAAGATTGCCATTGATTCTGCACTTAACCTTTCATACTGCTCTGTACTGGCATGAATGGCTCCTTGCATGGGTTTGGTCTCAGGTCTGGGTGAGGGGAGCATTGTCAGAAGAAGGAATAGGAAGCCTATTTATTCCTTCTTGTCATCATATTCAGGGTGACTTGTGATCTTCATATTAGCCTGAGTGGTTTGCCTCATTAACTTTCTGTTTCCCCAGGTTGATAAGAATAGGATGTGGCCAAGTGTTGAGGTTTTCTTAAACTAAACATTAAAAGAGAAACTATTTCTAGTTCTTCCATCCCTTTGTTTAACCCATTAATCCACTGAGCATTACCCAAAGACAGCTGTGAAGAAAAGTCTTGTTTTCTGTGCATCTGCTCTATGTTCCGGGCTGTGTGCCTCTGTAAGCAAATTTGACCACAGAGAGGTCAAATAAACGGAGAGCACAAAAAGAGACATCAGCTAAATAGTCCAGATCCTATCTGAGAAGACAGATCAAAAAATTCAAGACAGGGATAAAAGAATTAAGTCTCAAATCTTTTGTCTTTTTCTCCCCATCAGTTTCACTGGAAACTGCAGGATGCAGAGGTTATTTTTTAGTCTCCTTCCCCGTCTAAATGAACCCTGTTTCCTCCCACACTCTGCTCACCTGTATGTAGCTTGAACACTAACACTCCAGAGAGCAGGGAAACGGAATTTCTGCAAAAGTGATGGGGCAACAGATCATGGGCATCTGAGAGAAAACAGGCTCGAGAAAATAACCCAGCAAGAGGCTGATTTCCATTAAGCTTCCAGCAGTACAGAATCACAGCCCAGTTGACAAGACTGGAGCACGAGGCAGCAGCGGTTGGATTGACATCCTTTCCTACACCTCACAAGTCACCTCTTAGCAATGCAACCTCTAAGCAATGCAACCTCTTAGCAAGGTGAAGCTACACTTCTTAGCATTGTGCTCTTTTATTTATTTTTTTTTTATCAATACTGTGGAATTTCCCGTCCCTTTGTCCAAATTTCCCATCCCTTTTTCCAGATTTCCAGATTTCCCATCCTAGGAGAGCTGGGGATTTTGCAAGCAGCAGCTACTATTGTCACCCTTTGACTTCAGCCTGGATAATGTTCCCTGTGCCGGCACTGATCTCCACTGTGTGCCTTTCTTATCTTGAAACTGAGGTTAGTGCACGTGGGAAAACATGCTAAGAGTTTCCATTAAATTAGTAAAACTAATTGTTTGTTCAGGCAACATTCCGTGTGAAGGCAGGAGAAACAGTCCATTAGAGTGACTCTTTGGATTGCTGCAAATTGCAACAGTACAACGCAAATAAATAGCAGCTGAATACAAAGTCTTAACCAGTAATGCCTGTACTAGCATTGTGTGAAAGAAACTTTCAATTGCAATATTTCTAATGCAAGTCAAAATGCAATACAACCACCATTTAAATGATTTTTTAGGATGTATAGCTATAGGCATATGGGATTTTCCTTGTGGCTGACTCTCAGAGATGCTGAATACCCACAGCTGCAGTTGACTTTGCAACAATTTACAGCCTTGGAATTTGGTTTCTTCATGAATCTGACAAAAAATTCAGAGTGCAGAAAACAGTTTGTCCTTAATCACATTATCTTTTGTTCTGAACAAAATTAAGATATCAAAGATCTCAAGGGTCTTAAAAAAGTAAATGTAATGAGAAAATGATTATTGGAAAGACCCATCCAATTGTATTGCATAAGTACAGTCTTGTTACTGCTCAATATATTCTAGTCTGCTCATTGCATCTTCTGATCTGTAGCTGAGTAAGGGAGTAGGAAAATGTCATTGCTATTCTGAATGGTGGGTTGTTCCCAGGTAGTGTCCTATATTGCTATTTTGTTTGAATGAGATTGCACATGGATGTTACAGACCACTGCCTCTATTCTCCATCTGCTCATAGACCCTCTTCTTTTAAACTGTGCGCTTGGTTAAAATAAGTAAATTAAAGTTCACAGCAGCATTTCTAAAGTACACTTAACTTGAAATTTGTCCTTTCTAGTTTAGCCATAATATAATCTAGAAAAAACTTGATGGTTCAACTACTAAAGAAAGATGAAGCAGATGCTGCTTGCTCTGAGATCAGAATGTTACAAGTTTCTTACCAGGCTGCCACACAGACCATGCAAGACCCCACGTTGGAGAGCCTGCCTTTGGTGTACTTACAGTCCAGTTACCATGGGCACAGCAAAGAAAGGGCACAGAAGCCAAGAACATGACAAAGACCCTTGTCGAGATGTCTGCTCCTCACAAAAAACTACAGCCAAGAATAGCACATGCCTGCTCCTAACTCTGCACAGTCCCCTGAGCAGGCAGGCAGCTGCAGTCATGGCGTGTGCTCCTGCCCACGGGCATGAGCTTGGAGGACAAAAGAATTTCAGATCCTTGAAGACCACAGAGATACCTGTTAGAGTCTGAGAACCAACACTTTTCCAGGGTTTGCAGGTTTTGTTTCCCCCCAAACTGCAGAAGGAGGTGGGAAAAGGATGTGCAGATCTAACCATGCAAAATCTCAGTTTATTCTTGCTCCACATTCACATTGTGATGAGCATTTGGCTTTTCCCTTGGGGCAGCAACAACAAAGCCTCCTTGGCCTGGGATTTCAAAGCTGCCTACAGCATTTGCAGGCCTGCTGAGCTCTCCCTAAAACCCATGTATGGTTTTCCAAGAGGATTGCTCCCTAAGTTGTTTTTTTCCTTCCACTACCCGGCAAGTGGTCCAGATTAAGGCTTAGTGCTTCCTGCAACTATGGAATGCCTGCAAAAATAAAACACATCTTAGACAGGGTGAGTACTAGGTCAAGTTTATCTGCTGTTACAACTGCCTGAGCTGAGCAGAGTTTAGAACAAAATCTGGAGTACAGATCTCTCTCTATAAAGGAACTATAAACATTGTCATGGAGAAACTAAAGAAGTCTCTTAAAATCCTATATGTACTAGCAACATATAAATCAGGCCTGCTATATAGCAGGTAAAACAGCCACTTTTTTTTCTTTTTTTGGCACTGCTATTATTTCAAACATGTCTCTTTCTTCTGAGATGAGGTGAAACACTTCATTCCCAGGCACAGAAGGAGAATTTCAGAGATAAATATGTTTCTGACTCACCCAAATCAAAGCTGACCCTGTGGTTGAAGCTGGTGATAAAAAAAAATTTAAAAAAAAATAAAAAGAAGTAAAGGAAAACTGTTCCCCTTTCTCTCTAAGCGGAAAAGAAACTTCAGCAGAGATAGTGTAAAAAAGGAAAGCAAGATTGCTCGCCCCCAACCGGCTCTTTCAGGATCTTATCACTAATGTAACATTTAACAGGCAGCGTCTCCAGCCTGAACCAGCCAGTCCTCCTCTTGAAAAGTCTCGTTGCTTAGCCAAGCTTAAACCCCTTCTTTTCGAGATAAACATTGCACAAATTGCATAAATTCAGCAGAAGTCACAAAGATGCAGCATGCAGCCAGACCTATGTGGGGTGTTAAAATCCAATCTTTCCTGCTCCGAGGGCCACTGAGGTCGAGCCAGCGCTCCAGCTGTCCGTCTGCAAGGGGGAAGGTCGCTGGCAGCGGGCAGAGGAAGGTCCCTGCTGGTGGGATTGCACAAATCCCACGGCCAGGAAGGACACCCAGGTGATGTTCTTGTTTCTGCATCACTCCTCAGGTTCTGGCAGACACTTCTGTAGAACGAGTTCCCTGTTTTCTCCAGCTGGGAACCCCATCAGAAAACTATTTTTAAAAAAATTAATTTTTCAGGGAAAGAATTCCTTTTGTTATGTAGGAGCCATGCCACTTGAGATAGATGCAGTTTGTACAAAAGCTCAAGTGAAATAATTGCCTTTTGGATTGTTTGCATTAGTCACTATTATTTATTACATCCACAGAGAAACAAGTTAAAAGAAAATTATTCAGTTTAAACTTGGGCACTTAAAAATAAGGAAATGCCAGGAGTTGAGATGCTGGTGGAGCAGCATTAGCCTCCTGCTGTTCATACATTATGGCAGAGTTCTTAATTACATAAGTGCATTATTTTTTGCAGAGAAGACATGCCTTCCTCAGCGCACAGAGACAGAGCAGTGCTGTTCAACACTTCCCTTTATCTCCAGTGTTTGGAGTGTTCCTCCCTCCTTATGGACTCCACACTGACAGGATTATTCATTCCCTAATGGACCTTTCTGTAGTTCTTTTCACTGAAGTATCAGGATTCTAAAAACATAATTCACCTTTCCAGGCTCTGCGAAGACAAATAGCAGCATTACTGCCACTTTGTTTGCCAGAGTTTTTCAAATCCTTCATCTTACTCCCAGAAATGACTGAAGCAGCCAGCAGAGAACACACATTTCAGGACAAACAGACACAGTTTGGTAGAACTATGAGCAACTGAAAGGTGTCTCATAATAGGAAGGACTGGGCAACCTGCCTCCCAAACTGTGCAACTGGCTCCATTTACTATTTTGTCAGGAAATGTGTGCTTCCTCTTGGAAAAAAAAACTAAAAGGATAATGGTCATGCCCTTTCCTCCTGCCCCAAAAATTTATGGACTAACTCAGACAAATAAAATGCACAGTTTATTGGAAGTCAAGGAGACATTATCCATCACAGCAACAGTATAATGGACTTTTCCCGAGAAGGGTTTTAAAGAAGGAATTTAAGGTATCTGTCATATTTGGCATATGAAAGAATGTATATACACCTTGTGCAAACACTGGTGGATTATATGTAAATTTTTTTATGAACATTGAATCTGGCCCAGAGGGAATATTTGGCAGAGATAATGGATAAGAGCATGAATGACAAGGAGGTGTTGGGTGAAATACACTTTGGGGAATGTAGCCAAATCTATTTGCAGTTGTTATGCATGAATAGCCTGATGTAAGCAGAAAAAGGACTTCTCAGGGACAAATGTTTGCTTTATTTGGTAATCCAGATTCTGAAGGGCAGATCCAGTAGTGCTGCCTTAGGGGACTGAATGGCAATAGATCCAATAGAACAGATACTTCCAATTACCCTATGCTTATATAGTTTGCTGTGCTTATATAGTTTGCATTTTTAAAATATTTACTCCCTTTAAATGCAGACTATTTCTATGAACTGCACTAAAATGTTCATCCCATTTTACACCCAGGACAGGTACAGCAGGTCCAGAAGCCTGGAGTTCCATGCCCATGTTAGAAGTTTGCATCACTGCTAGGAAGACCTGAGGCAGAAAGTGCTTTGCCTTTACAGGAATAGAACACCTTCAGCTACTAAAGGACTGACCATTTGCAGCTTTTAACCCCAAGGTCGAGTTCCACTTGGTCTGGGGAGAAGGACATGTGGGGTTTTTCTGTCTTCCCAGCTGTGCACAGCCCGTAGCCTGCTGGATCACTGGTGGGTGAGCCAAGGTTCTCCAGTTCCCATGCCCCACACCAGGAGGGTCTTGTCTGGTTTTGACTCAGCAGCCCAGCATCACAGCTCACACACACACAGCATCAGGCACAGGAATTTTTGTGGATGTGGGAATGCTCCTTGGGCCTGCAATTACTCTGCCTAAAATGAGCCATACTGAGAACCGAGGAATGAAGGTGATGAGACCCAAGGAATGGAGGTGCTCAAGACCAAGGAATGAAGGTGGTGATACCCAAAGAATTCAAGTGATGAGACCCCAGGAATGAAGGTGCTCAAGCCCAAGGAGTTCATATGCTGAGACCCGAGGAATTAAGGAGCTCAAACCCCCAGGAGCCCTCACTTTGCATGGTCACACCTGTATTTCCTCGCCATCCACTTAAGGGAAAGCCCGAAGCTGACTGTGTGGTGGGGACAGAGCTATTTCTTTATCTGAAAAAGAGAGGGAAATATATGGAATGTTTTCGCCCCTCTGCCACACGCACACCGAGCACCAGGGACTTCCAGGAGCCTGCCCCGCACAGCCCAGCCAAGCGCATTAAGCTATCAGCACATCATCAAACCATCACAAACACTTCCTGCCTGCCTTTCCCGGCTCCTTGTTATTTACCCTTTGCCAGGCAAGAGGCAACCACAATCTGCAGCCTAACAGCTTGCACTACACTGCAAAGAAACCCCTGCACAAAGAAACATAACCACAAAATTATGTCACTCAGCAGCAATTAGCTTTGTTTTCAATAGACACGAACTTCGGGGCCGGGGAGGAACGAAAAGGGAACAGCAATTGTGCGGGGAAGAAGGTGAGCGACTTCGTGGCTTATGGGGGATCTATTACTTCTCTGGGGATGCATAAAGTCCATATTTCACCGAAGTTATTGCAAGCCCAAGCACTCTGGCATACAGGGAAAACAGTGATTTGTATCTGATCTGAAACCACAGAGCAAACAGGAGCAGCGTTACAGACTCTGCCCCCGCGCAGTGACTGACACGAGTTTTTGAGCGGCTATTACATGTCTGAAAATTGACACGTTACTGGTAGCAGCACAAAAGGCCCCCTCTTTCAATAGCTGTTCCTCAGCCATCAGTGTCCAACCCTTAATGTTTTCTTTTGTTGAAGAAAGAAAAAAAAAATCAGAAAAACTAAAATAAACCACAATCTGGTTCTGTGCCAACAATATTAACCAGCTTCTTTTGGAGCCTTTGAAGTTAGCAGGGGGCATCCAATCTTGTGGTGCAAGTAAAGAATGATACTTTAAGCGATTCCTTTTCATCCCTTTAACTTAATGAAAGATTAATAGCCTTGTTATTTTTGTTTCTCCTTTATTTTTTATATTCGGGGAGGGGGGAGAATTTTTGGCACTTGTTGAAACTGAAATGTTGCCTATAACGATTTTATGGATCAGTGAAGCAAAGAGTTGTTTGGGTGTTGGTTTTTTGGTTGTTTTTTTCCCCTGTCTGTGAATCCTGTTTAACAATGCAAGGCACAAACAAAGTTGCATACTGTAAGTTCAAAAAAAAAAATAGCCATGCATTTACTTTTGGGAAGCAGGAGGAAGAAGGTGGAAGGAAGCTTTGGGAGTGCACAGACCTAAAAGAAAAAGTAGTGAAGGGGGGGCTTAGCAAATCTTTTCAGTCAAATAGCTGCGGATTAGTTATAAAAATGTAATCCACTTCCTAGCTGAAGAAAGCAGCTTTATGTCGCTGCTGGCTGTGAAGATACAATGTGGGTTTTATAACCACCATTTATTTATATATTTTCAACCAAAGCCAAGGCAACATTCCTGCCTTCTTGTTGCCACTCAGGGTGTAGGAGATAGGTAGCTTTTATTTTCTCCTCCTGTTTTCATTGCATGTCCCTTTTGAGGGCGGGGGGTGGGGACACTGTAGACCTCACAAATACATCCTAAAAGTGTTACTGCATCCATCTGTTCCCTCTGCTTCTGTATTCCTGTTTATGGGCTACACTGTGTAGTTCTGTGTCCCCCATGTACAACACATGGTGAGCCTCAGGAGAAGCAGGGTGAGGTTGGTGTGACCTGCAAGAGTTTCATTTTGCCAGCTGAGGATCTGGGCACACACCTGAGCCCGCACAGCCACCCAGTGTGGAAGTGTGCTTGCAGTTTTTAGCATTGTGGCTCAGACATTTGATTTTGGGCATGGGTAGGACAATGTGTCCCATGACAATTCAGCAAGACCCTTAATAATGCTCTAAATAAAGCCAGAGTTTATGATTGCTTACAGTGTGTTCTATAACTTTGGATCTCTTTACACATAATAAACTTTCACTAGAGCTTCAGCAATCCAGAAGAAGAACATGTCTTTTAACTTTCATTTATGCAAGCAAAGTTATTGGTGTTTCACTTTCACCACCAAGGCTGAGGCAGACTTACCCTGAGTACACCTTTACTACAATATATATATTTAATACAATATAAATTATAGTCATATAATTATAGTATAATATGGTTATATGTTTATGTTATATTAAATTACCATAGCCAATAAATTACTCTCTCAGAATCATACAGAGCTTTGTGGTGGAGCCAGGACCTCATTCCAGATTTCTCATCTGTTAAACCAGGGTTTTATCCATTTATCCAGCATAAAGTTTCATTCAGAATTTCACATTAGCATGACAGTTAATGTGATCCCTGCAGCACCTCATAGCCAATATTGACAACATACCTACATTTTGTCATGATTTCTTGGTGGTCTGCTTTTCTTCAGATTTTCTGTTTAACCTTATACGAAATTCTGCATCTGATGTCCACTTTGATCCTTCAAGTAAATGCAGGAAAAAAAAAAAAAAAAGAAGAAAGAAAATCAAATACATTAATACAACTACTAGAAGTAGTGGGTGAACTCCTTTCCTCATAAAGTGTCCCTCAGAGCCTGACAGGGATGGGATACAGCGTTTGGAGGGGGAGAAGCACTGAGCAGTGTGGGATTGCAGAGCTGCAGTCGTGGGTACCGTGCCCAGCTCGGCTCAACTTGCAATCCAAGCTCTCCATGTGGCTGAGCCCTAAGGTTGGCAGCTCCATGAGCCAGCCCACCTTCCTACCATGTAACCCCCCCGACAGGCAGAGCATTACATGCTTCAAAAGTTGTCTTCATCAGAATTCCGAGGAAAGATGGTCCCAATGTGCAAAATAAAACACATCACTGCTCTTGATAACTTGTCTGTTTCAAATGAGAAATCACAGTCGTGTAATACTGTAAAAATTAGACAGAATTTTTCTGCTATTATACCAAACAGCCTGCTTAATAAGTGGGTAATGAAAAAGAATAATTTATTACGGCTTGTGAATTTTGACAGTTCTAAAAAGATGTTCTTAGAGTTTCCCCAAAGGGAGAAGAAGAATGTTTCTTCCTTAACACACTGGCGTTAGATGTAATTTCTCTGTCTGTAGAATTTTGCTCCTGCCTGGTAGAAGGGATTAGATTTTTTTCCTTACATCATAACCTATTTTAAGCAATTATAATCTATGGGTAATAAATCATTTTCATTCACCTCTCATGGGGAGAGAAAAGATGTGAGAGAGCGTTCTGGAGTTTTAATTTATATCAATGTTTGCATTACTATTAAATGAATTAAATGGGTTCTACAAGTGTTCTCTCATAGATCTGCAATAAATTATGGAGCATCTCAACCTAAGTCGTTTAATTGTCTCTTTTACCAGCTTTTTGTTTTGTTTTGTTAATTTTTTTAAGCTGGGTAGCACAAACAGCGATAAAACACACTGAAAAACTCAAAAGACTCTTGGGTATTGCAATATAGGGCATAACTCGTCTCATTACAAACACTACATATCCACTGGAGTTGCAGGGATTTGCAGAGCCAGTGTAACCCCTGCAGGTAGTGACTAGGAGTATGAGCACTTCCAAGGGAGACCATTCCTAAACTGAAACACCAACCTCAGCAGAATGACTTGGGATTTTTCATCCCTGCTGCCACCGTGTAGCATGATTACTTTTGAACTGCTGAACAGTTTCTCTCTGAATCTTTCTTGGCATATGACTTTACTGAAGGTTTTACTTTGCTTGTTTATTGGATTTTCTTTATCTGCTTCTGAACACTAATCTTTATACTGAGCAAGTTTTGTACAGAAAAATAAAATAATTATATTTCAGAGCAACCATTTTAAATGGTCAGTCTGATGCAGAAGATCTACTTAGTCCTTATAGAGTTTATGTGTACACTTGAATAAAGCAAAATCCATCATAAACTTCTTCACACTTATTTACACCAAATTTCACAATTTTCCATTTCAGTTCTAAGTATCAACATGCGTTAACAGAAACAAAAACACTCTCATACCAAACCAAACAAAATCCCGAACCACTCAAAAAAAGCCTGAGGGCAAGTGAATTTACAGTGCTTTGCAGCAGGACAAATTAGCCCAGGTGGAGCCCAGTGCTGCCAGAGCCAGTCAACTTCCAGTTCCCAGGCAAATTTTTCAAAATTGCTTAGGTCTTTCTACCATAAATTTCAGTGTTTAATGATTTCTGAGTGACTTGAGTGAGACTCCATAGAAAACCCTCAGGAAGACCCAGATGTTCAAGGAAGCCTTCCTATTGAGGAACTCCTGCAATTGGAACTTAATTGAACGTGTCATGTTGGACTGGCTTGGGGTTTGCATATTGGTAATTGTAGCATAAGCACTTATAAGATGAGTACTTAAAAAAACCCCACTCTTTTCATGGATCAGCAGTGGGGCTGCTCTAATCAGAGTGAAGCACAGGTAGGAGAGAACTGTCATTCATTACTGCAGTTTATCATAGAATCATAGAATGGCTTGGGTTGGAAGGGACCTCAAAGACCATCTCGTTCCAACCCCCAATTATGTCTCTGATACACAAAGGCAGAGCCTTTATGAAGAAAGGCTCTGAAATACTGCTCTTGAGGTTAAGCAGGCAGCTGCTCTTCAAAACTGCAGTTGTTTCAGAATCTTCATTCTCTTATTGATAACTCCTATATAGCCAAATAATCTAAACCAAATTCCTCTGATCCCAGGTAATATCAGCACCAGAGCCTAAGCAGCTGAAGTGCTTTGTGGCATTATGTGAGCGTAGGCAGAACACGGTACTTGGATTGTAGAGCTGGTGACAAAAGGCTGATATTGTTCAGGCAACCATGGCCCACGTGTCAGGCTTTTGTAGTTCCACTCCACCACAATAAGCACCTGGGAAAGCTGAGAGAGGGAAGTCGTTGCTCCTTCTACGCAGATAAATACATCTTATTTCCTGAGTTTGAAAATCAAGTGAGTCTATCTTGCTTTGGGATGTGTTCACAAACACCACTGCAAGTACTGTAACAATGCTCTCTCCGTGCCAGAATTTAGGGTTGCATTTGGTTTTCAAGAACTGATTCTATAAAACCTAAATGTAAAAATACTATCATAATAGTTAGCAAGACTTACACCAAATTTCCCAGGTGTGAAATGATTTTCAGACATTGAGCTGTTAGTGATTTACCAGATTTACCTGCTGAAAGCCTGGGCACAGCTTTAATCCATGACACAGCTCATAAAAGCTGTCTGGAGGGTGCAAGGAGGAGCCACCTCTACGGCCCCTCCTGCCCCTTCAGACCACAACCCTTCCCTAGGTTTTGGTCTTCTGCCAGAGATCACAACACTGCAGTTTCTTTCTGCAGTAATTTTTTGTCCTTAGTGCCCTGTGGTTTAGACCAGTAAAAACCAGTAAAGTTGCCTGGTTAATGCAAAACCTTCCTTGTTTGCAAAGGGTTAATGCCCTTTCAGTATTAATATCACCATTTTACAGATGGGTAAACAGAAGCAGAGAGGTTAAATGATTTCCATAAAGCCCGAGTCAATGTCTGGAATTGGAAAATTTTCTAGTAGCTGTAGTTACCTCATTTTAACCAAAGGTGGGACTGCCCTGTAGGTCCCAAAGCTGGCAGTGACATTGGGTTCCCTCTCAATGACACATTAGTTTGGACATACCTCTTCAGTGGGTTATTTTTTCTGTCAGATCGAGGGGGAGGGAAGGACACCTAACAATTTTGAAACAAGTAGTAAGAACATAATATATTAGAAAAAAATAGTGACAGCAAAGACATAAGGACATAACTACGTAGCATAAGATTGAATTAGGAGCAGCTGATCCACATCTAGGCAAATTCATGGAGCCATCATGAATGTTCTTAATAATGCAATTCCATCCAGACTGTGTTATTCGCTCTGTAGAGATTTTACCCCCAGAGCATCTGCAGACTTTGATTTGGATCCAGGGAATTGCTTAACAGCTGGAAAATTTTAAAAGCTGAATGGGAATCTTGTGTTATGTAATTTTCTCATCTTGCTGAATGGGGGAGTCAGACATGTGACTTGAGTTAGCACTGGTGGGAGTCACCCTGGTACTGGAATGTGTGGGAAGGATAATACCCTCCGGATCTTGCTGGCCTGAGCCTGTTGTCTCTGTGGGTGTCACAAAAAGTATTAATGAGTTCAGTGCAGCCATGAAGTCACATCAACTAGCCTAAGATTTAATGCATTTAATTTAGGCATCAGCAGAGTGAAACAGAAGCTGTTTATTGCAGTCAATTCAGGTAACAACATTTAACAAAGCTGCTTTAAGTGCCCCTTCTGTTAACTGTTGTTTGAGCTAAGTCTTCATTGCTCAGTATCTCATTATGGCCATTATGTGAGATGGAACATTTTAGTCTTTTATGAGGATGGGCTTAGGGGGAAAAAAAGGATGTTTTGCTCAAAAAAAGACTTGGTTTCATTTTTTTCTCTGAGAATCTCCTATGACTTCAGGTTTTATGATGAAACTTTGAAGAAAGGATTATGTTTTTGAAGGAAGGACATCATTTTCATTAATACATATTGGACAATTCAATGGCAATTTTGCTGAGTGCTAACTGTCCAAAAAGTCTGTATGTTCTTGTATTTAATGTGGAAATTGAGATCTCCCCAGAGCTTATGGGACATGTACATTATATTGTCAAAGAAACAGGAAAGAACTTTTGGGGACTAAGCTCTCCTAATTAGTAGGGCCACTGTGGTGGCAGGAAGTAGGAATCAACATGGAAACAATACTTTCTATATATACTTTCTCCAGAAGCCTGTCTGAACTCCATGGAACAGGACAGAGGAGGAAAGATGACTTGAACCAACACATTTGTATCGGGGAACTATTTACAAGGACTGTGTGTGGCTGGAGGACCACTTATGACTTACAGGTCTTGCATGTGACAGGTGGATCCATGTAGAGGAAAAACTGCAAGTCTCCATTTGCTCGTGTCTGGCGTGGATGGGAAAAACCCTTTGCATTCCATATCCTGTCCTGCTGCATAATTTTCTGACATGTGGCTTCAATTAGCACTAATTATGTATTCAAAGGAAGAGTAAGGATGTTCCTGTTTTTCTAGAGGGGGTGAAAAATCATGTTTCTCTGAGCTTAGCTTTAATATCTCTGCATCCTCATTCTCTATTTCAAAAGCAAAGCTGATGCCACGAGGCACTGCAGGAATTTGGAAAATATGCTTTGCTTTTGAGACAGAAGCTTCAAATCCACTTTAAATCCCATATAAAAGTTAGTCCAAGAAAGTCAATGAATGGATCATGATCAAAGTATCTTTATTGAATTTTGTAACAGCTTCCAACAAAATATATTTTAAAAGGAACTGGCTTCATCAAGTGCTTTCCAGTAAGCTGAAATGATAACTTTCAGCTCAGGAGAGCTGAGAGAAGTGAGAGATGAAACATCAGTGCCTAAATAGCATAGGGGTTGTTTTCTACGAGTTGCCAAACAGTTCTGAATTCCAAAATATACTGTGGGAATTTTATCTCTGTAACTTTCAGCAAAGGAATGGAAACACCGCATTTCCTGAGGGTTATTGCCGTCCAAAAACACACCCCGTGCACAGTGCAGTATCCTGGGAGTACCTTGATTTACCTCTGCTGTGCTTTCACTGAGCAGCACTTCACTTCTGAAGGAAGGTGCTGGGCCTTAAATTCTTGAATCTGGTTGCTCACCTTGAACATTTTGCATGTGACCCCCTCACTGCTTCTCTCCTTCTGCCCAGCAGGACATGATTAATACAAAGTGCTCACCCTCATCTGGATGGGAGTATTTATCAACTGGTTTGCTCCACACTGATTACACAGGGTCAAAGAAAAGGAGACTCAACTGTGATGCTACAAGGAGCCAAATGCAGACTGCTTCCTAAGCAACTATTTTAATCTAAAATTTTACTGAAAAGCCTTAGGATAAAATGCTTCTGCAGTATGTAGATATTTTTGAGCCATTTGACAGGGTTCTGTACCTTTTACAAAGCTCTACAGGACAGCTGGGAAAAAAACCACAAAGCAAATAAAAAGCCCAAATAAAAATTTTCACCTGTTGTCTTTTTTGGATTCAGGTACAGTGACAGTATATTAGTTTCATGCATTTTTTTTTCAGGATCTGTTAACAAAACAAACAAACAAAAACCCCAAAACAAAACAAAGAAGTATTTATTCTTGAACTTTTCCATGCAGAGTATTATCTGGTTAAATTTGTACCAGGTTCATTAAAGTCTTGTGGAATCAAATACATTTGGTTTAATAATTGTAATTTCATAAGATTTATTTATTTAGTAAGACACTTGCACACAGCTGATTGTACTGAAATGTCATGTTTTGCTGCCTTTGCATTGACATAGGAAGGGTCATAGTTTTGCATTTTGCAGACAATTTTGATTCTGTGAGTAACAAGGCAAAGCCCCACTGTCATCTACTGAAGAGGTTGTGCCTGTCAGTAAGATTCAGGAAACAAACCCCAAAACTGCTGTCCCAACAGGGCACACAAGCATTGGTAAAGTCATCACAACCCAAACCAGCTCAGAAGACAGAGCCAAAGGTTAAAGCAACGTGTGGAATACATCACCATCATTGTGAAGTGACAGGTGTTTATATCTACTGCACAGGAAGGGAAAATGGTGAGACAGTGTGATGGTTGAGATTGGTCCTTATAAGGCCCCTCAAAGGTATTGGGTTGAGAAATTCAAGGACCAGGTATGGTTTTGCAGTGCACCGAATCTGGCTGTGGGTTGCTCTGTGGAGTGGGTAACACCCCACAGCTCTCACTGTGGCACAAATCTGAGAGCAGACTCACAACTGAATGTTCAGGGATGTTTTTGTGTCGGGACTGTGAACACAAACACCGATACCTTTCCACATCCACAGCTATGCTACCCTCAACAACGTTTTCGTAGTGTTCAACAGGATGCTTCATAATGCTAGCCAGTAACAGCAAGGGTGCCAGAATCCAGCCTTTAATCTTTTGCTAACTGAGTCATTGCTGAGGTGAATAATTTACTACAAGGACAGAAAGCTGAGCAGTGATAGAAGGAATTTGCTGAATTATGATTTCTCGTTCCTTGCTGCAAGTCTCTGCCAATAAAATTTCTAAATGCTCAGTTAGAGGAAGTTAGGTTCAATTCATTGTTTCAAGCCTGTTGTGCCCACAGCATTTTCCTGCATTCAAATCCCAATCTAGGACTCGTGTTGCACAATAAATCTCACAATAAGCATTTGCAAAAGAAAAAAATTCACCATCCACCTGTATATGTGAAAGTTTTCCTGTGTTTAAACCATGTCACAGGGAATTGAAAATACTCCTCAGCTCCTCACTGGCACTTAACACTCCTTGGTGTGTAACAGTAATGCCTCAGTTTCTCTGAATGTTGCCTAAACACATCCAAACGCAGGTAATCCTATTTGTGAAGTTCAGTATTGTGCAAAAATGGAAGATATTGTGGGATTGTGACACATGTGGAGCACTGGATTCTGGGAGAAGTTATTTGTCTGTTAGACTCAGGTGTGGCTCTGCTGTTTTGTCTTGGGCAGCCTGGCCCCTCTTGTACAACACAACACCCAGAGCAAAAGTGTGGGAGTTAGAGGGGCAGCTGGATAATTGTGTGGAACAGAGAAGGATGTTGGGGGAGAAAGGCAGGTAAAGGGAAAATGTCTATGGAAAATTCATGAGAGATTGGTATCAATGCAGTAGCAGGAGAACATGGCAGGGAACAGAGAAAAGAGAGAAGGAGAGGGAAAAGGAAAGATTGTGGGGGCAGGAATGGTCCTTCAGTGTAAATTCCAACCACTATGGATATTCTTGACCACACTTCAAAGGAGTTTTAATTTGAGATTGTTTCAGCACTTCACTTTACATCCCATTTAATTTTCTCTTGTCCCTAGATTTATATCCTGTCCTGTGTACAACCATCTGTTCCTTGGGGTTTTGGAACTGTAACAAAATGTGATATAAAAAATAATGTTTACCTTGAAAGCATTTTCCATGTAGCCTCTTTTCTTCTGTGTATTCTGTGTTAGCTTCAATAGCTGGGCGCCCTGCGTCTTTAGCTACCACCTCATAACCCTGACCTGTAGCTTTCCTCACATTGTGTATAACCACAGAGAGGGCTGTGATGTTAAATACAAAAGAGAAATAGGAGTGTTGTAAGGTCATATGCTTCTTGCATAAGGGTTTTCAAAGGAAGCAATTGTTTAAAGGACTTGAAGATGACAGAAAATAATCTGTGTAATCCAACAATCAAAACCTGTATTCATTAGCAGAGGGAACTTTGTTGGGTGCCTCAGAAAATGGAAAGGTGAGTAGTCAAACTGAGAGCAGCTCTTTAATTTCCCACATTTCAAGGCGCAAAGAATAGGCTCTGTGTGTTTGGACTATTGTAGTTTCGACTTTCATATTTCTAAACCTCGGGATTTAGATCTGAATCTTGAAAGTGATTCTGACTTTCGCCAGTTCTCCTGTCCTCAGCTGAGACACAATGTCGAGTTTTCCCAAAATAATTGTGCAGCTATGACCATTCCTTCAATAAGGCATTTTCTACATGAGCAGAATCCTTTGAAGTGCGGAGCCATGAAGATGGTGAGGGCCAAAGGTGAAAGCTGTGCAATAGAAGTGTACATTCCAGTCAGAGAACGGGTTGGAGGGGTGAAGGAATTAGTCTATTGATATTCAGTGCTTTGACCTGCTAACAATAACTGTGGCACAGGGGTTATAACAGCGGCACATCCCCACATTGTGTAGCAGTGGAGAGAGACAGACCTTATCTGCTTTAGTTCGCTCCGGAGGAAAAATCAGCAGGGCTTTTGCCATGTGGTCACCCGTGGCTGCTGCTGGGGAGAATGGGGGGGAAAAAAAATTGTCCCTAATTCCTCCATCAGCGCTTTGGGTCTCATAATAAGGCAGCCACAGATCGGCATTTTTCAAGATGTGGTGCTGGGAAAGGGAAAATAAATTAATAGGGTATTCTGTGCTGGATTTTAAAGGGCATATAGACTAAGGAAAGCAACACCCTGCTGCTTTTTATCCCTTTAAGATAAAAAAATTTTTAAAATCCTCTTTCGCTTTGAAAGTATTTTTTCTAAAAAATAATCAAAGCAACACCAACAATTTTTTGACACCAGAGAATACTTTTCCCTTGGTATACAGCACATTTATAACACAGCTCAGCTAGCCCTGCGGGTGAAATTTTGTGCTGGGGATGTGCAATTTTACTAACACAAACCCAACAAGATTTAGTCCATACAGTGGAAAAGGAACTAGCCAGTTGACATTTAGCTAGCAAGGCATGCCAGGCTCTGCCTCCAGCCTCCACCTCCAGCAAACACTTCCCAAATCTCTGGTTTTGCTTTGTCTCCTGCCATTTGTCAGTACCCTGGCATAGCAGCCAGACACGAGCAAAATGCATACAGTGAAATAGTGAAGTATTATGTAACATGAGGCACAAATCAGTGAACAGTTTAGATTCTGTCTATTCTTAGGATTGCAAAATTTAGACAGGTGGGAAACTTGATTACATCACCCAGTTCATTTTTTTTGGCCAGTCTAGGACTGTTTTCAACCTCTGATCAGGCTTCCTTTGTATGAGTTCAGACTGGAAATTCCCCCTGCCCCATATAAAATAAATCTCGAGCTTAGTGTTCCACCTTAGCTAACAAACCCCTCTCCACAGCTACCAGCCCACAGAATCCCAGGCCTGAGATCAATGGGCTGCCTGGACCCTCGCTCCTCAGAGGCTGGAGGGCTCCCTTGCTCCTGGCCAGGGAACCCAAGCGTGGCAGTCAAATTCCCTGCCATTTCATTAAAGCAGCCACAGGGCTACAACAAATTGTCTGGTGGATGCAAGTTGTTCTCAAGGATTTTGATGAGAAGATGTAAAAGGGCTTTTCACTTGGCAACAAGATGCCAACGTTTTGGAAAAACAATTTAGCTCTGAGCAGAGGCACACTGGGGAGATGAAGTCCTGTTATTTCTTAAGAATAACTAATATTCTCTATCTCCAGGAACTGGTCAGAGACAAAGCAGTGACCCAGAGACCTGGTTGGTACTTTATCTGTGGGCTCAACCTGTTCTTTATCAACTTGCTCCTCCACAAATCCCTGAAAACTCCAGGCTAGAAAACTGTGCAGCGTCTTTTGTTTAAGTTATTCAAGAAGCAGGTTCATAGTAGAGACCCAAAGGACAGAAAGATCACCTTTAATTTTACGTCTGCTTATTTAAAGGCCACTTCAGTCAGAAGGAAAGCTCTTTGAGAAAGACTGGGATTCAGTCTGGTTGTAGCTGCAGGTGAGGTACCACCTGGGCACAAACCAGCCTAATCTCTAATGGAAAGCCAACTGCAAAGCTACTGTAAAACCTACTCCCAAGCCAACAAGAACCAATTACAGGTTGTCATTCCAAATGGAGATTTGAATCCTGCCAGTGTTGACTTAAATTGCTCCTTACAAGCCCCTCATTAATAATTCCTAAACATAACACTGAGTGAACTGATATGCTGAGCTAGCAAACTGTGAGCTGCTGGAATGGCTGGTGTGGAGCATTCAGCCCAGCCTGCACCAGCAGTTCTCTTCAGAAGATCATAAACCAAACAATTTCAATGATCATTTTGATATATTGCTGCAATCACATCTCTCTTTGCGAGGCCACTGACAGGATGGGAGGTGGCTACAGGCACGAGTGGCTCTTCAGCTTGAAACGCTGTGGGAGAGCTCACAAAAAATCACAGGCTTTGCCCAATGTGGCATTTTGTCACTTTACCCTGAGGTGAACTTCAGAGAGGTAATTTAGGAGGAGAAACACTCCCCAGCTGTTTGAGTAGGGCTCTGATATGCCAAAGGCTATATCCAGTTATATAGAGTAGAACTGATTCAATTCATGTTATAATTTTAAATTTCAACCCTAGCTACAGGGTTTTAATAGTTTTATTTTTTTATTTAATTTTTTTAAAATAAAACCAAAGTCAACATAGTGGTCAATATATTAGCTCTGTACTCCCAAAAACTATATTCAAATCCCTACCCTGCCCAGACCTCTTGTGTGTCCCTGAGCAGCTCATTTCACACCTCTCTGCCTCAGTTTCCTGTTTGTGTGAGGAAGATAAAATTAGTTTCCAACTCCTAGAGACACAGTGAACCTGATGATCTGATAAATCTCTGTGACAGTCCATACGTGAGAAGTCTACAAAGACGTGTTGTCAGGATTTCTCAGAGGGAAGTTTTAGAAAAAACAAGAAAATGAGAGTCTTTGTCTCAGAGAGCATCCAAAATAAAGAAATGGATGCAGAGAGACAGGAGAGTCCAGCTAAATAATTAAACCATCATTATGGCAGATTTTAATCTTCAAAACCCAGCAGCCAAATAGTTCAAGATGAAAGTTTTCAGCGGTGCAAAGTAAGGCTGTACCATGAATATTTAAGAGGTGCCTCTTCCAAGAACGAAGGACAGTGTGGGAGATAACACTAAGGTGTTTGAAATTGAACAATTAAGTTGATTAGGTACTTTTTTTTTACATATGCAGAGTAAACAACAAGCACAGCAGTGGGAGACAGTGAACAGAACACATCAGGTAAATGTGGCTTATAACAGTCATGTCTTCAGCTCTGCTATTATCCTTTCATTAAAGTTATTAACAGGGATTTGTTACAAAACTACTGTTGTGACACTGCCCAGCACAGCCTGTTCGGCCAGTGGTCAGCTAATGGTGTGAAGCAAGTGTGAGAGGAGCAGCCACATATTTTTCTCAGCTGCCCCTGTTTTACTTCCCCCTCCCAGCTCTGTACTGAATTTCTAGTGGTTTTCTTTAATTTCACATGTTGAAAAGACTGAGTGATCCTTTTCCTCAGATGGTCTTTCTAGAACCCCCAACAGAGTGTGAATAATTATTCCCACTCTGTTGGGGCTTTGATAAGACTCTTATGGCTGCCTTTTGCTCAGCCTCTCAGCCTTTGTTCCTGCTAAAGTTATTTTCTTTCTTAGGGAATGAAAAAAAAAAAAGATAAAAACTGTAACAAGATCAAGCAAAACTGTAGTTTTAATAACAGTTATGACAATTAAAATATTGACTTGAAAACTATAAATGCTTGGTTCAAACCCCTCTGCTAAGTGCAAAATCATCATGTGTCTACTTCCCGTTTCAAAGAGAGCACAATTTACAAAAAAATGGGCCAGAAAGGAGTTTGAGAGGTGTCTGAATATGAACTCTGGCTCCTGTCTGGAAGCAGCAGCCTGGCCACCTGCTTTGGGCTGAGTACAATCTGTGATATTTAGTGGAGGGCACAGGTTGGAAAGTTTTTGCAGCCACGTTGTGAGTACTGAGAAAGCAGCTTATTCTGACCCATGTGTGAATAAAGGGGGAGGCCCAACGATATCGGAATCAAAGCACATCTCTGCCGTCTCTTCCCCACTGAAAGGGCACAGAAGGTATTACTGTTGGCTAAACAAAAAGCTTTGTCTGAACCAATGTATGCTCTGATGCTCACGGGACTCGGGAGAGAGGTTAATCCTAAACTCAAACATCCCTTCAAACACTGATTAGCTACCTTCCTACAAAGGACCACACATCACAAAGGAGACCATTTGAACCTTCCTACCTCCAGACAACCAGGCCGATGTGCTCGCTGTGATTGGAGCTGCACCTGAGGAGGGTCAGGGTGGCTCATCCAGGTGTGACTGAGCGCGCAGCGGCCTCATCCACACGCACACAAGAGAGTCCCAGAAGGAGGAATGGAAGAAGAGCTTCTAGGAAATAGGTTATGCCACACTTTTCAAAGGCAACCTGTAGTTGGTATTTGGGTCCACTCTTAAATATACCTGAAGCCTATAGGTTTCCACAACCATCCTATTTAAGGCGTTGCAGTGCTGG
This sequence comes from Formicarius rufipectus, assembly GCA_013399695.1. Taxonomy (NCBI): domain Eukaryota; kingdom Metazoa; phylum Chordata; class Aves; order Passeriformes; family Formicariidae; genus Formicarius; species Formicarius rufipectus. The sequence goes on from VXAU01000197.1 coordinate 3,598,652, forward strand.
GTAACGACAGGAGATCAAAGTAATGGTGCATACAGATATATTGGTGTTTTGAGATTGGAAGATAAATAATTCATACCTTGAAAATAGAGTTGGGTTGGGGATATTATGGATTAATTCCATCTCACACTCTTTTTCCTCACTCCCGCCGCCCCCCTTTTTTTTTTGCTAGTGGGAGACCTACTGCCCTTGTCCCTTTCTTCTGATTTCTGAATCTGCCACAGGCACTGTTAGAATTACAGCAGTGATAAGAAAATATCAGGCGTGGGATTTGAATTAATGCTTTTAGACAAATCTCCATTCCATCTCTAATTCTAATGCTAATTACATTTGCAGATCAAAGCCTGTTCGTTAAAGTTTTGCTTTTGAATACATGTAAAGATTTTACTTTTTTGTTTGATTTTTCCCCCATTTTTTGAGAAATGCTTCTTCCAGTAGAGACCAGATGTTCCTAAATATCCCTTTGGAACAGCACAGCTTTGGTTCTCTGTTTTCCTTTCTTTGGATCTTTTGTCTGCATTGGGTGCAGCATTGTTCTCTTACTGTATAGGCAATCCATCTTTCTGACTTATTTGGTTTCTGTTTAGAAAAAGCCAGTGATAACTTAATAAGTGAGTGCAAATAATTGCAAATATGTTTAAACTGCATGCTCAGCGTTGCCAACTGCAGGTATTCAAAATTTGGATCAGCTTCAATAAGATTATGAGATTACAGTGAGGAGATTTGAAATATAGAGACAATTGAGTTATTTTTATTTTCCCACTGACTCTCAGATTTATGTGATTTATACTTTCTATCTTCTTGTACAACTAGGAGGACTAGAAGTTACTTCTTCTCTTGTTTTTGTTTTTGCTTTGTTTTGTTTTCCCCCTACATGGACTCCTTAAATTTGGGTTTTTCAGAAACAAAAACATAAATATTGTGCAGCTCGTGATAAAACCATAAAAACAGGCAACACAGGCACCAGTCTCACTGCACTCAAATGTAAGGTTGGCATGTCCATACATGTTTGCAGGATCAAAGCCTATTTTACAAGTGTCAGATAATGAAAGTCGGGGAAAGTCAGAAATTTTCAGCACCACAACATAAGTCAGATTTTTAACACCAGAGCCTCGGGGGTTGTAGCAAAAGAGTACAAGCTCATTTTGGGAGGAAATAAAAAGACGGAAAAAGAGAATGGTGGAATCGAAGAGTGGAAAGAGGGGATTAGGTGCTGAAAGGGGCTGGGGTGCATGAGGGAGGAAGCAGAAAAGGTTCAGAGGGTGAAAAAGCCAATTAGTGGAGTATAAATCTGAAAAAGCCAATTTCTGAAATAAAGAGGTGTTAACTCAAGGCAGCTAAGGAGAGGATTAGCCAAGGAAGTGACAGGCTGCAGTTAGGAAAAAGTGGGATTCGTAAAGATGATCAGGACTGAAAACAACTACACTGTATTACCCAAATTTATACGGTATTTAAGCTGTCTAATGAAAGCTGGTCCCTTTTCTAGGCAGATGCAGCTCCTCCACCACGTGCTGGAGGCAGCCCAGTCCTGGCTCTTGCCTTCTATCTGCAGGCAGCAGCCCAGGGCCAGCTGACTCAGGAGAATTGCTCCTGGAATCTCTTCAGATGTCGGGCACAGTGTGACTCTTCCTATCTCTGCAGCACCAGGAAAACACTCAACAAGAATCATTACCTCGGTTAGGACAGAGCTGTTCCGTGGCTTCCACCCCGTCAGATCTGACAGCCACAGAGTACAAAAGGTCCCTGCTCACCATGGGGCAGCCTTTCTGTACCTTTCCCCGAACACCTCCGAGTATTTGAGACTCCCTCCTGCTGTAGTAGCAAAAATCCTCCTGCAAACACAGTAATAGCATTAAAAATGCTTATTGCTCCTCCAAAAAGCTTTTGGTTCCTGTCACCAAGACTGCTTTCCTTGGATTCATTTTCTCCAACACATTTCTGAAGTTAAAGCATCTTGGTTTCCTCCCATGGCACAGTTTGTTACTATTTCTCTGCCATTACTGCAAAAAGCTGCAGCTCAGCCAGTCAGGCAGGCATGATGTTGTTATTATACACACCAGTGCAAGGAAAAAGAAGAGTGGCGAACATTGGGTTTTGTCTATTCGAAATGTACATTTTTCTTTTTAACTGAAAAGTCTGGAGGCAAAAAATCAAAAGAGAATCAAATTCTTCTCACATGCACCCACTTGTATTTGCAAGCAAGTCAGTAATTTCCACTATCAGTCAACTCATGCAGAGAATTTTGGATACAAATTGGTATCCCTGAAAAATCTGTCACAAAAGGCTGCATATTTGACAGGAAGAATATTATTACCTGGGTGTTTGAGTGCTATCAGAAAAAACTGCTTCCAATATACAACTAGTTCTACTGATGCTCAATCCCCAGGATTTATGGTATATATTTTTAAATAGCCTTTGCTGCTTTCTTATCTTTTCCCTGGAAGTTTATATACTTCAACATAGAGATCAAACTTGCAGCTATAGGGATTTCCCATCAATACAAGGTTATTTAAAATATCTGACTAGAAGAAATCCTCTTTCTCTTTTGTCTTCTCCAAAGCTGCAGGATGGAGGATGATGCGTGAGCTAAAAGCACTCTGCCATCCTAGAGCTTATGGTTAGGAAGCAACTTCATACAGTTGGTAGATACAGTTCCATATGGAAAAAAGAATAAAACCCAAAAACATTAAATGTAACAGGCCAACACTTCAGTTGGGTAAATCAGCATTTCTCCCTTAAACTCACTGGAACTGTGCCTATTTATATCATTAAGAATCTGGACAGTTATCTGGGCTTGCCAGCTCACTTAAGGGATAAACATATCTTTAGCCAATTAAATGTTCATTAGGGGCAAGACAGAAAGGATAACAGAAGCCAAAACTCAGAACCAGTCAGCACTTATGCTCTTGTTCTTTTATCAAATGAAACATTAACATTTTGTGGAACATCTCTTTCTGCATGGCTAAGCATAAGATGGTTTACATCAACAGGGGAGTTATTTTATCTGGGAGTTTGGGGTTTCTTCCTGCTTACTGGTATGTCAGTCTTCTTAGCATAGCACAGTTATCTCAGCATAAAAGTGCCTTACACTTATCACTAAACTTACAGGAGTCAGAGATGTGATATGGATACCTTAATCTGTAAAACTACTTCACAATAGTTTCAAACTCCCATACTGTGATACAAAATCACACGCATGCAAGACCTAACCTGCAACCTACCTCTAACATTAATCTGACAGGGAACACCTGGAAATCAGAAAAGGATGGGAGCAGTTAGTCCAAAATGCAATTTCCACGTTATGCCTAGGAGACTGTAATTTACCTTGGTAGAAAGAAACAGCAGAAAGACTCATATACCATGGATCTCTCATTTAAATCACAGTCAGACTCAGGACCATCTGGCCCTCCACAGCCACCCTTGATTCATGCCCTGCATTAATGGGGGATTCCAGCCACAAGGAATATAAAGCAATCTGTGCATGAGGAGTCAGCAATCCCTGACATGCACCCTTTGGTTGGTTTTATCACTCGAGGTAGTCTCCCCTTGTGCTGGGGCACTGCCACAAGGGCTCACACACAATCACATTTGCTCACTTGGACATGCACATGTTACAGGCTGTTCTTCCAGTGAGGGTAAGATGGGATCTCATAATCCTGAAGCAAGACACTTTCCAAGGGTACACAGCCAGAATGTGCTGGCTGGGTTTTTTAGAAAAGGCAACTGAAAGTAGTAAGGGCTGATAATGCAAAAGAGAAAACCAAAAGAAATGGACAGATGTATTGAAACCAACACTTTTTAAAATGTCTGGTTTAGTGGCTGGTTAGCTTGTCCCACTGCTGTGGCTCTAAAGTGGTTTTTTCCCCACCATGACCACATAACCTTCTCTCCTGTGAGGAGGGATATGACAGGCTGCTCATAACTCTGTGACACTTTAATTGTAGTTGTCATCCTCAGGCCATGGCTCTCACATTTACAATGTCTGTTCTAATACATTTCTCATTATTCTGGTTCAAAGTTCCATTTACTGATTTTCAAATATCTTGGAGCTGAAGGAGGACAGGAAGGTTGTTTTTGTGACTATCATGCTTCTAAAGGCATGCAGAAACTGAGCCAGTCAAGGAGGCATTACAGCATTTTCAGAAGATGGGTGAAATGAGGACAATCATTCTGGCTGAGGAATGAAGAAGGAAACCTAAGAGGACTTGTCAAGTCTTTAAGTCATTAATTTCTGTGGTTTCTCAACTAATAATGAAGTCTCATTATCAGCATGTTTGGATCCAGTTATGCAGTCTCCCTGAAATGACGACACAGTATTGTGGACCATTGCTATGGCAATGGTGATCCCAACCTTGAGCAATAGTACCCAGGAGATGTAAGATTAGTGCAGCAGGAACCAGCCCTGCTGCCACCAGCACTGCACCTGGGGTGTGTCTGCAGGTGTGTCCTCTCCTATTGCAACAGGGCCATCACTGGAAACCAAAAGGGGTTTTTATAGAGCCCTCACTGCACCATTAACAGCAGTGGTTGCATTGGGGGGCCTATTTTTCCTTGTGTATTTTATTTTTCCTATGATCTTTGTCATTCAGGACATAGGATGAATTATTTTTGCAGTACATCATCGAGAGGAGAGAATATTATCCCTTTTAACAGATGGAGAATTGCACAGAAATACTAAGTCGAGAAGTATTAATTAATTTAATCTTTTGAGACATGGAAAGCCTGATTTTTTTCAGAGTAGTTTTTATTATATAGTGTAAATTACTCTGCACTTGTGCAAATCAGACTTCAGTGTCTCTATTAGATGTGGACCAGGCACAATATAAATGAATTACCTTTTCTGAAAAGTATGATTTACATGTTTGCCTTTGCATTACATTCTGCAGCTGAATTCAGGTTCCCAGCACAGCTTCCTTAACCAAGAAGCCATCTTCCCTCTTTCTGCAAGCTTGTGATTAAACACACTTTAAATTCTCCATGAATTCCTCTTGAATTCTTGGTTCTGTTCACTCCAAATGCTGGTCTCCTTGTCCTGATAATTCCAGTCTTATCAAGATCTTTATGTCCAGGATCCAGGATCTCATGTCTCCCTCTCTCCTTCACACTTCTGCTTTTTCCTGACACTCTGTACCTTTTTTCTCCTCCAGTTTCCAGTACTCTCTTTGTCCAGTCCATCTCAGGGATGGAGGGGGTGAAAGGCAAGTTCAATCAAATCCAAACTCCATGAGAGGTTCGGGTATTCACACTGCTCAGAAATCTTTGGAGACTTTGGATGACAAACTCTAGCGAGTTTCTGCAGCACGTGTGTGAACTGCAATAGCCCCGGTGCTTTTGTCTTCAATAATCTGATGTGAGTTTTCAAAGGAAAAACAAAAAGCGTGCACGCAAGGCAAAGAACATCCTCCTGCCAAATTCCAAGTCCTCCCTCCAAAGCAAAGTCTCTGGAGTGTTTCAAAGTAAACATTATCAGATTTCTCAGTGCAGGATCATAGCAGGGCTAATGTTGATCACCTTTAATAATGGGTTGCAATGCCAGCCCTGCCTGTGATGCAAGTCCTTGAATCCAGAGCGTGAGTTGTATTCCTGGAAGCATATCTGCAGCTTTTATCTCCATCTGTGGCTGCCACATCTATGCATCTAAAGACTTCTTTTTCTTCCTTTCAAATTGAAGTCAGGTTGCAGTTTGCTTTCACTTAACTTTGTAATCAGGCTCTAGCACCCCCAAGTGATATTTCCCCACTTTATCAATGAGGTCTGATTAGCTCATGGCAGCTGTGACAGAGGGAATCTTTGTCTTTTGAAGTGTCCATCCTTTCTGTTTTGCTCATTTTCCACTGGCAGTAATTTCCTGTGCCATTCAAGCGCCACAGAAGTTGGAAGTGACAAATGGGACAACTAATCTGGTTATTAGTTGAAGCACAGGCTTTGCAGCAGCTTCCCAGGGTGAGCTGTACAAAGAGCTTTCTCACTGGGGAAAATACTGACCTGGGCGTTGTCAAATCTCTTGCAGAGACAGGTCAGGTGAGTCTCTGATCACATATTAAACAAAAGTAATTATTTTAATCCAAAGTAGTTTAAAGGAGAGAGAGAAAAAAGGACTCCCTAATGAAGACTTAATAGCAGAATCTATATTAAGGGTTTTCAATGTGGACTTAAGTTCACTAAGATGGAAAATTATTACCTGAAATATGAACGAAAATTGAAGTCGTTCATAAACAAGGACGGATTATTGGCAAGTTTTTGAATTTCAGCAGTTAAGAAACAGTTTAAATGTTTGGGTATCAGGAAAGGAGCCAGTTTACAAAGAGTAGAAAAACAGGCCAAGTTCTGTTCGTAGGGTAAAATTCACAGCTGTAAAATGTCTGTGTATCTCCTAAATTAAAGCTAGGTTGGCATATGCAGTCTTGGCTTGGTCTTTTCATAACAACCAGCTTCTCTTTCAGTGGGATTTGGAAGCAAAATCTACAGCAGAATAATTGCCAGTATATTTTGCTGTAGATTTCCTGCATCCATATTTTTGTGAACTCTTTCAACCTGCTAGTGGTCCAAATATACTGTAAAATCCAGAATAAGGCAGAAGGACATTAGTTTAGAAAATCATTGCAAATGGACTGATTGCTGAAGTATAAACAATATCTACTGACCTCTAATGTCTTCTAAGTGAAATCTTATTTTTCTCAATGGCCATTTTGATTCATAAAGTTCAGTGCTGCAAATATGAGTCTCTCAAAAGCCAAGTGCCTTGTTCTGCCTTGTGTAACAACCAGCAATGGCATTTTGAATCCGGACCTGACAAACCAGGTATCATCTCAATCTCTGTACTAATATGGAAGTAAGAAAATTATTTCCAAGAAGTGAAAAAAAAAAAGCTGATGAATGTGTATGTAATGAAAGACAGCTGAGCTTGCACTGACCCAAAGAAAGGATGTTTCCAGCAGGCTGACAAGCCTGCAGAGCTCCCATTAATAGTACAAGCTCTGCACATGTAGAGGAGGGAAATGGACTCCAATTAATGTGTTTATAGAGGAAAATGCTGCTTCCAGTACACTGTTCCCCAGCTGAGCTGAGAGTGACTTCCCAAGATAAGACCCTGCTGTTACTCAGATTCTAAATAAGGTAAGAGGCGATTGGGCAATGGGAGGTTCAGATGGCAAAGTGAATTTGCCGTGGTGAATTTGAAGTGCTTACGGTGCAGTCTGCAGTTCCGCTGTTCACCTGGTTTCTGGTGCCTTTTTATTTACTGGAAATTTAACAAACCTTGTCCTCTGTTGATAAGGAGTTTTAGTGCTCAGCTTAGTCCACCAATTTCCCCTGTGCCGCCGCAAGCTTTTATAATGTCACATTTATTTTGGTGGCTACAGTATATTTGTTTGTAAGCCCTCACGCTGGGTAGCAGTGCATGTTAATTCATTAAGTCTGACAGAATGTAAAATTACAGCACAACAATAAGAATACTGTCCCTGTACTGATGTAAAATTAAAGCATGGTCATCCAGGGAAACTGAATTCCCTTCTTCAGGGAAACCTTTTGTAATTCAGAGCAGTTAAAACCACTAGTTATTCAAGTAGGTTAATTCTCTCTCCAGTATCTTCTCTTAGATAGGTATCTTGGGAAGGATCTCTGATGTGGGCACATAGTATGATCTGCATCTATTCCACCTCAGGCTCTGATTTCACAAGCTTAACAAAGCTGGATTGACTCCATACTGGATTAACAGACTTCTAGCAAAAACAACTTGTGCTACAGGAAATGTGGTGATATAACAGGTTCAGCTTGGTCCTGATCACATACAGTCATCAGAGGATTTGTTGGTACTCTCAGTAGGAACAGGGTGCCACACATTCTCTTCTGAGTGGATCTTTTTGGATTCTCTTCATCAAAATGGATGAAGCTACACCGTGCCTGCTTTCAGCTTCCTTCTGGATTCCCTTAGATGAACTCTTATTTCTCATTTTCCATCCTGGCTTGCTAAATTTAAGCAGCCAGTGTGCCTCATCTAAAGTATATATTAAGTAGTATATGAAATGGTCTAGGATAGACAAGGCAAATACAAGAACAAATTGAAATTTGTCTCCTTCTCTATTTCTAAAAGCAAATCACATCACCAACAGCTACAACAAAAAGAACTCCCTTCTTCCAGAATGATGGTGTGAGTCGGGGGTAAAGGTGTGTGCAGCCACCTCACCTGCTAGCAAGGGACTGTGCTTATTTATGAAATTCATTTCATGTGCTCATGAAGCACAAGGGACAGATACTGCTTAAATGCCAACATCCATGATGTACATTAAGGGCTTGTCCCAGCATGCTGTGAAAGAGGTAAAAGTCCGCAGGAGTATTTTGCAGACAAGGACTAGAAACTGAAAGACTGATTAGAAATGGCTATTTTTTATTTTTATTTTTAGCAACACAAACTGAGTCTTAACCTGAGGGCAACGGAATCTACTCATCAGCATTCTGGCCCATATTCTTGGAGGTCTGTGTTTGCTGACCATAATTATTTGCCTGCACAAGCCCATGCAAGCCGTGGGGGCAGACAGAAGTGGCTGCAGGAAGCAGAGGTGCAATGCCATGTATCCTCCTTTGTGATACGCCCAGAGATTGGGGGACAAATGACTGGGGGACAAAAGTAGTCCTGATTCATTTTTTTAAAAAATATATTTTAGTATTCCCTTTCGTTTAATTGTGCAGTCACCTGGATAAAGAGTTTACCTGGCATGAATGCAGGGACTTGGATTCACACAGGTCAAGCACCAGGTTACAACCGTGAAGTTTCAGGGAGTAAAGAGAGAGAGGGAAATAGAAGCAGTTCATGATGTATGAGATATTTTAGAAAAACAGAAACTTCCAAGGGTGTCAGAACTGTTCCCCTTTCTTTGCTCTGACTCCTCTAATTTTTCCTCTTGCACCAAAACAGACTATTTGTTTATTACAGCAGGAACTAATATTTTCCTTGTAGCCAGTTAAAAGAAATACATCCTCTTTGTGGCTTTGAAAATCCCTACAGGATTATGAATGAATACTTCAAGAGTGTATTATAAATTCAGACATGTCTATTGGGCTTTCAAGTATCACAGCGGGAGCTTCTTACTGAGGCAACCTGAGGGTAAAGGCTTTCCCACCTTTCCAAAGTGACTCCTCCCACAAAATTTTCTTGGGCTGAAGTTAAAAAAACCCCACCACCCTACCTAGCTGAGCTTCTTAGAGCTACTTCATTCTAAGCAGAGCTGAATATAGACATAATTTAGTGCAATCACATACCCAGACATTGCTCTGGAGCCTGCTCAGTTTTCCTGCCACATCCAGTACCTTGCACGCCCTTCAATGTAGGTTGTGCTTTTTATTTTAAAGTCTAATCAGGCTGGTTAAAACAAAACAAAACAAAACAAAAAACCCTTGTTTTCCAGCACGTGCTGTCCTAGATGTGCTGTGAGCACCTGTCATTATCTCCTCCAAACGCCGCTGTTGCTCCTATTTGCCAACTGGCAGCGCCACAGCGTTGTGACAGCGATTACAAAGTAGGATTAGACATAGCCCATTTCTCCCATCCCCTGCTGCGAGTGCTGAACCAGCAACTTTGCCAGGTTTTGATCAGATGCATTCAGCACTGACATATAAATCAGGGACAGGACTAAAGGGAGAGGGGAGGAATCAGCAACAAAGAGGCAAAATCAAGGGCAACTTGGAAGGAAAAAAAAAATGGGACCAAAGAGAGTATTAAAAGCATGTGGCTTTGAATCTATATGTACTTACTTCTAAAGGGGATGAGGGGTGTTGCTGCTTTCAAAAGAATTCACACTTTTTCAGGCTTTTGAATGCACATCGCCCCAGTAAAAACCTCCAGTGGGCTGAGCCTCAGAAAGAACTGTGAGATGAAAATGAGTTTTAGCTGGAAACTGAAGGGCAGTTGTTAAGAAGTCCTGTCAGACAGTCTTTGAAATTTAAGAACCACCTGCAGCAACTGGTGTAGGTGGTACTTGTAACACTATGCATGATGCTGACTTAATGGCTCAGCAGATGTGCATGGGTGTAACTTCTTCAGAAAGACTACCAGAAAGGCTCAAAGACATAAATACACTGTCTTTATGGTTGTCAGCTAAAAGTACAAGACATCATCAAGAAAACGTCAAAGAGGAGGGTGTTCTTCCAAGCATTTTACCTGATCTGTTAAATACAGGAAAGAGAAGCTGGTGTCAAGGTGCTCCAGCGTTGTAGCAATGAAGGAAGATTTGGGATGGGCGGCTGTTCTTAAAATATACAGGACACAGAGCATGAGGATGAGGAAACATGGTGTGTCTGATCCTGCCTAGTGCCTAAGAGTCCATTCCCAGAACTTTACTAGGAGTTCTGTGGAATTAGCAGCCATTAAAGAAATGGTCTTTCAAAAGCAACATTTGGAGCAAGAGATATGAAAAAGACTTCCAAAACATGACATACTCATGCCTGCATTATGTTGCTATGCCATTTGCCACACTGCAGTTATAGTTAACTCTAAGCACCTGTAGGAATTTTGACTCCCTGAGCTCTCACTTTAAAACAAAACAACAAACAAACAAACAAAATGTGAAAAATAAGCATATGCCAACACACACACTTCGAAATTCTTGCACAAATACTCAACTTCAAGTATCCACAAAATTCCTCTCAGGTCTCAGGGAGTACTATTTAAATCTTAAATATGTAATGTATGCAGGCACCTTTGCAGGACAGTGGTCTGAGACACAGCCCCTCCTCAAATACTTCACAGTACAGTCTGTGACTGAACTTTGGGAAGGTGTCAGAGAGGAACCTGCACATCATCTGCAATGGGTCTGTGTGATTTAAAATCAGCACAGTGAAATGATAACAAAGCCCTGCAATTTCATCTAAGCTTAACGAGTAGGCAAAACCCTACTCTTAGTTACTCTATTTTGCTGTCAACCTCTTGGTCTGAATGCAAGATTTCTACATTTCCATTGATGAAACTGGAGACCAGCTCTGTGTGATGCTCTCTGTCTGGCTTATTAAACCTGTTAATCTGTATTTATAACTGTAAATATAGAGATCATTCCCCAGGTCAAGCATTTGCTAAAATTCTCTGGTGTAGACTCACACAGTACAATATAACCCTTAGTTTTAGTTGGCAAATATAACAGAAACAAGAGTAAAAGAAGTAAGATCTTAAGCACTTGAAAAAACAAGATTGTTATCTCTATTTTTCAATTGCTACTAGTGAGAAAAGTAGCCAGCAATATGTAGGTCATCATCAGTAGCCGCTTTGGTAGTCTGAGAACAGTGCGAAGGAAGGAAGAGCTTTCTCTTTGTGGTTGAATAAGTTACTCTATATCCATGAAGTAGCTGTGTCTCACCCCCAAAGGGAGCAGCATTATCAGCAAATGAATGAACAGGGCATTCTGTGTTATGCCAGTAGCACTGTCTTCGGAAACAAGGGAGACAAGAAAAGTAGATTCAGTGTGGCTTTTATTTTCCTGTCTACCATTGTAATGGAGCTCACCCATTAACTCATTCTTGTCAGGCTGAATTGGAAGTGACAGTTCATAACTTACAGCAGCATCTGCTGGCCCTCGATGGCAAGAGAGCTCTGTGGTGCCCTCTGTGCTCAGAGACCTGGCTCGTGGGAACTGGGAGTATCTAATATTATTGGAGTACTCAGTTCAGCTGGAGGGGAACATAAGGATGTGCTCTTGAACCACTCAGCTCTTCTTTAGGCCAGCTGGATGCACTGGTGAAAAACATGGTGAATATAAGAATTCTGCTTCAGCTAAGTTATCAAAACTTCGTTCCCACTCACTTAATTAAGCTGCACTGAGTTTTCCCAGCAGACTGGAGCTGGATCTGAGCTAGAGAAGTAATGAATATTTTTCTTTTACAGCCATATGCAATGACTGATCTGGGTGATAGCCTGTTCTGCAATGCAGGGATTCAGCAGCTCCAATCAGTGACAGGGGAAACTCCACTCCAGGCCCTGTGGTGGTACCCTGGTGTGGCTGTGCCAAGCAGTGATCCACCAGCTGGAGACCTGTGTCCCACCATCCTAGCTGTGCAGGACTGGGTCCTGGGCAGGCATGCCACCTGGCAGTGAGTGTTTCAACCTTGTCCTAATTATCTTTCTAATCCCTCAGACAAATTATATCATTACCACGGTATATTATAATCTCCTCGAATGTGTCTAGCCTAGAAAAAAAATTTGCATTAGCTAATACATTGCTCTCCCTGGCTGAGCTGTGCAAGCAAAACTCTTGCACCACTCTAAAATTTGCACTTGAGCTTTTCCATAAAACTTTTCACTGCTCAAGTCCAAGTAAGAGGTCTGTAATTGAATTCAAAGCAGGATTGGATTAAGTCATTATCTACCATTGCATAATGAGATATATCACAGCCCTCTGTCAAACTGTTTAGCATTAACACTTGTTCATGTTGTCACACTTCTAGTAATTTTCAAACATCAGAGACTGTTGGTGCCAAATTTTGGGTTGTCCTTCCATCAGTATGTAGAACAACAGGTTTTGGTACACTTGCCTTATTCCCTCTGCCAGGTAGGATGAATCTTGCCTCCAATCATACCCTAATCTCAGTGAACATATATGTCTGGAGCACTGACATCTCCCAGTACTGCCACAGTGATTGGCTCACAAACTATTTATCTGGTTCTTTTCATGTTGTCATGTTGCCATTTTTTTGTGATGTGATTTTCCCTTTCATCTTCACCTGTGCCCTTTCCTGAGTGGAGTACATGGAAAAAAACCCTCAAAAGTGGGACATATTTTCCTAGTGATAATCATTACTCTTTCCCTTTTCTTTCCTTCCTTTTCCATCCCTTCCCTTATTTCACTAGATTCTTTTGCAGTGGCCTAGATTTAACATCCTTTTACAGCTGATTCCTGTAGCTGCAAAGCCCTGCTAATATCACATTGTACTAGTCAGAAAAAAAAATATTTAGGGCAGGGAGAGTCTTTTTAGTCTATGGTAGCACACAGATGTCTTGAGACAGGACTGAAACTCAGAGGTACTGCTACAATGTCAATGGTATCAAGAGGGCTAAATCTACCTACATCATACCTCTATAATGTATAGAGAGAGGGGCAAGTAAATGCATCTGGAGTGTGAATGGAAACTGTTTACTCACTTTATTTCTGATCCATAATGGCTCTCCTTTATTTTTTTTCAGAGATCACTTACTTCCTTATTTGCCCTTCTATAACCCCTATCCTGAACCTTTTTATACCCTTAATATTCTTCCTTCTGAATTACTGGTGTATTGTTCACAGCTACTCACCAGAGCAGAAGGTAACAATGGTAATGATCCATTGAAACAACTCTTAGAATTGTTACCTAAAAATTCTAGTGTTCCAAAGCAGCCTAAAGAGGATAATTCCCAAACATGGAAGCATGAGGCATGAGTCTGTATTTCTGTTCCGCTGGCCACAAATCCAGCAAAAGACATTCCTGGTTTCCCTTCCAACAGCCACTCATTTCTGCATGTTTGTCACAAATTAGCATCTGTTCCGTTTTGCTGATTCAGTGTTTGGGTGGTTGTGCTTTATACCAGACCTTGCGTGAATTTTGAAGGCAAAACCAATGAAAAACAAACCTTGCTTCTACTTTTTCCTCTGTTTCTATTTTTAAACCAGAAAAGGTCACAGTTCTGCTTCGGGACACAACCAAAATAAAGCAGTGATTCAGAAGAAAATAATAGAGGGGCCAAGAATAAGCAGGAATGAGAATTTCTTCAATCTGCTCTAACAAGACATGGAACCACAGGCTAACAGTATGTGGAGGCAAAAAAAAGAAAGCCTTGTTTGAAGAACTCGCAAGTAACTCAAGAGCTGTGGTTCCCCTCAGTCGAGGGACTGTACCATCAAAGGGTTTTTTGCATCCATAGTATCCAACAAACTCGCCTGAAAGTCTCAGGAATTTAGATAGTATCCTCTTCTTGGGTTTTGAATGGGGCCTGCTGGATGTGACACTGTGCTTTGTTCCCTGGTAAGCTAAAGATCCTTTTCTCTGTTTAAGTGTGTGTGTGTGAGCCCGAGTGGCTGTGTCAGAAGGGATGAGCTCAGCTTCTTGAGTGGCTTTAATTGTATGGGCTAATCTTCCCTTACAGGCTGATTTCATTTATTCTGTGGGTGACACAGCGAGCCTCTATGTAGCACAAACAATACAAGAATAAATAAACACAAATATTAATCATTCCTGGCATCGTAACTGTTGAGTGCTGCAAGGGACCAATGTGAAAATGCTGACAAGCAATGCAGGGAGGGCTGGAAAGAGACATTTGTCTCCGCTGCATCACTCCTCTGGGCTAAACTGTTTCGGACAAAGGAACATTTAATTCTTAGAGCTCAAATATCTGAAAAGCATCTGATTCATGTCTGAAATGGGTGGACAGGACCTGCACTCGGTACTTTCGGAATATTTTCAAGGAGAGAATAGTTCTGTCCCCATTTCAGACTACGATCAGAAAACCTCAGATTAATCCCCCAGGGGACTCAGACTGTCTGCACCAGAGTGAGTAAGTAATTAATTACTTTCCAAGTACTTTGCAGTGTTACAAGAAGAAAACCTTTTGAACTGCTGCTCTCAGAATAGGTCCATTTGCTTCTTCTTTCGCCCAGGCTGCATTTGTGAAATACATGTTTGTACATGACAGCGGGGACTTTTTGGCAGGTATATCACACTTACCATAATATGTATTACTAGAATGATTTAGGAAACAGATTAATCAAAACAATTTAAAGTGATGTTTGCCAATAAGCCCGTTAAACCACCCATACAAACAGCCAGTTTGAGCCTCTGCCATTTACTGTCTGACTCCATCCGATTTCCACTTCTCTCCAAACACTCCAGAAATTTAATCCCCCTCCTCCCAGGCATAACCCAGATGTGCAGCTTCTCCTTCTGGGCAGCAGGAGGAGGTAGGGCTCAAAGACATTTGCCTGCAGTGGTGTCTCACTCTACTTGTGGTTTGCTTGCTTGTATTGGTCGCAGAGCAGACTGCTCTACCTCATTGCAGGCAGTGGAGGTTACACAGTTTTACAAAATAATACAATTTCTCCCGGAAACAGAAATATATTTTGCTTGGAAACAGTTGGAACTACCCTGTCTCCAGCAGAATTGCATGAGAAGAGAGCTATCTCAAAAGGAAAGCTCAAGAGTTCACAGGTTATACTGTGATAACTCCAGGATTTGCTGGCTTTTTCTGATTTTAACTCAAGGGCTGAACTAATGAAATACTTTTGCATTAATAACCTCATTTTAACTAAAGGGAAAAAACTGAAATGAAATCACATGAGCTAATCAGGTTAGTATTTAAATTGTTTTGACTAATTTTGAAGTTGATGTATAACTCAGTGAAGGAGATGAAAGATGTCCATTTCCCCATTTTTGTGGGATTCCTTCTAATTTTTTAATTTAGATTATGGCAAGGCTAACAGAGGAGCAGGTGTGTTTACATTGTAACAGCTGCTGAATTCAGAGTTAATAAGAGCTTGGAATTTGCTGAACATTGAAAAGCACAGATAAAATATCAAATTACTGTAGAGATTTACAATATATGTCCCTTTCTTTTTTTGTTGTTGTTGTTAGCTTTCTTGATTTTTTGCTTCTGATATTAATGTTCTCAGGGGAAAAAAGGCAAAACCAAAACCTCAAAAATGCCAGTTTTCTGTGTTGTATTTCCCCCTTTTTTTCCCAGAATGAACAAAACCAAGCCCTGTGCCAGTTGCCGTATTGCCTCTCTCATCACCAGGATCAACACCTCGAGGGAAAACCAACTTCAGCCCTGCAGTGCCTCCAATGATCCTCTCACTACCAAACCACTCCACACCTTAAAACTTTCTTGATAATACACCCATTTTCTCTCATTGCCTCTATGATTCCTCACAACAGCTTTCTCCCAACTTGCCAGGCTACTTTGGCTTGCCCTCCTGGATGAGCAAGGAATAGGAAAAGCTTTGACAGGCTTGAGTTGGCACTGGTTACCAAGAGGTATGTATGTGCTGCCAGGCCATGAGCTATGCCTGTGCTACCTCCAGTGAGAGTGTGAGAGCAGAGACTGCCCTGCCTTCCCTCCCTGGCTGCTGAACTCCTGAGACACGTCAGAATTTAAGTTCTTCAGATCCTCACCCTTCTTCTAGTTCAGTGAAAATGACCTGAGAGGGTGAGCAGAAATCTAAGGAGGGAACAGATTAGTATTGTGAATATCTAAGCTTTATTTTTTATAACAAGCTAAAAAATGGGTCTGAAACCTCATCTACGGTTTTGTCTACCCTTTAAGGCTCACAATTAGAATGGCTATGTTCTTATCATACAATAGCTTCTCTGTTTCTTCTATGTACTAATATGGTCTCCATTACCATCACAATAGCATCCTCACATCCCTTTATGGATGTGATTCCCCCATCTCCCTCCACTGAAGATGAACAGTAGTGCCATCCCAATTTTAAAGGCAGGAACTGGGCCAGAGCACAGAAAGGAAGGTCCAAGCAAAGGGGCCCCTGCAGCACTTGACTGGGTGTGAACCCTACAAAGCTGCCCTGAGCTGCAGCCCCGTCTCACAAAGAACAGCCCTTTCTGCTCTGCCAAAGTCACACTGAAGAGCAAATCTGGAAAGGTAAGCAGATCAGGTCCTGGTTTTGGTTTCTTGCTCTCCTTCTCACTCTCCTTTCTTTCCTGTACCATTTCTGTATTATCCTTGTCTCTTCTCTGCTCTTACCCTTCTCTTATTAAACCAGGCACTAAAAAGAGGCATTTCTTATCTGTAGCACTTGAGAAAGAGCTTATTTCAACAGGGCTTGACTCAGAACCTTCCAGCTCACATCTGTGGCTCCACAAAGGCAGGAAAACCTTTCTATTAATTGTTTTCTTTAATTGTTTTATGCTCATAGTAAACAAGGGGCTTTCCCTTGCCTGTGGAGCTCTTTATTCAGAGTGCCTGGCCTGTCACCTTAGAAGCTGTATTGACCATTCTTTGTAAATAGTTTATACCTTGATAAACAAAATGCACCTGACTGTTATTACAGATATAGGTAAGTAAACAAAGTATCTTTCTTCTGTGAAAGAGGTTTAACTGTGTAATCAAAAGTAATTCAGTACCTGTTTAGCCTTGGTGCTGGCTAACAAAAGGCAGATTCCACGCCCTAGTGGAAGAAAGATCAAAGGCTTTTTTGGCATTAATGAATGTTAAGTAAAACCCCCAAATATTTAATCAAGAGGGAACAAAACTTGAAGACTCATGCAGCTGTGAGAATTTTTACAAATTTTCATCGTTCATATTTGAATCATATCTAAGGGTTTGTTACCATCTAGATGAACAGGATTAAAGTCAGGTGAAAAACGGTGGGATTTTCAAAGCATTTTTGCAACTGTCATAGGCATAAATGGGGCCCAGGTTGGGGCAATAGAGGGGGAAGAGCTATTACAGGCTGTCACTTCTGAAAAAGCATTTAGTGTGATGGAGTGTGATTATGACTCAGAAACACAATGAACACTTTAGAGGGAGGCAAGAAGAAAAGGATGCACCTGACTGGTTTTGTAAGGCAGGTTACAAGTGATACAATAATTCTTTCACAACCAAAGTGGCAATCAGCTGATATCCTGAACCAGAAGATTTGACTGCCCAGCTTAAAAAACACAATGCCACTTGTCACACAATTACCCTAAATAATTATGATAATGTATTATTTTCCTTGCAGTTATGCTTGTGAGCCTTGCTGATGGATCAGAATCCACTCTGCAATGACCCAGCACATACCAAAAAACCCAAGGGTTCTTTCACCAGCGAGTTTATGGAAGATGATGGGCAGGAAAAATACATATAACCTGGCCACTGATACTGGTCAGGACATCAAGAAGCAATCATATTACATCTTTAACTAATGCCACTCTTGTACTGACATCACAGCAGAGGAGACACTTGAAAGGGCATTACAGGGATTACAGTGCAATTACTTAGAAGATGTTTCAGACATGCTCCACCTGTACACAGTGGTAATACAAACAAAGCTAAGGGGCTAAACTGAAAAACAATAATTGATAAAGATGCCATCAAAAGGAGTAGCTGTGGATATGACACCCAGCTAGTGCGTGAAAGACGTTTGGCAATGAAATCCACGGAGCCCTGTGAGCGTTTGAAGTGGTGGAGAAGGGGCATCTTGTAAAGCCAAGCCACAGGCAGGTCATGCCCCAACACAATCCAGCCAAGACATCGGGGAGATAATCTCTGCAGGAACGTGTTGGTGATAAAATGGAGATAAGATGGGATTCAGTGCTGTTGGCAGAAAGAGGGTTTCCTACTAACATGCAGTATGAGGAATCTGCATTGCACCCATGTACACAGGGAAGAAAAGAAGGATTTTAGATGTGCTTTGCCAGCAGAAGATTAAGCCTTTCCATACAGCTTGGATGACAGAGAAAAAAGGCAAAAATAGAGTTCAGGTTGTTTATCCAAAGGTTGGTAAAGATGAAAAAAGTAAAAATGAAGTTTCCAGGCAATCTGTCGTCAGAAATCACTGTGGACATTTCAGCTTGGGTAGGAGGGGAATTTCCTTTGTAAGAGCTAAAAACAAAATAAAAAATTAGCATTCCAGTTAAAATAAAACCAAAACTAAAACACCAGTACTCTAGTTTGGGGTTTAAAAAAAAGAAAAAAAAATAAAGAAAAAGAAACTGGAATCAGGTGATCATTTCTGTTTTGGCCACTGGGCCTTAGCAATGCCAGTTGCCATCTTTCTGTATCACAGAACAATTGTTTATGCTTATGCAAAATCATTAATTGCAAAAGAACCTTTCAAGTGTTGATGAGATCAATGCAATGAAGGGCTATTATTGAAAGTATAATATTGCATATGAGGCTTTAATTACAGTGATGATGCATGAAATGGAGAGAATCCTGCTTACCTCTCCCAGTCCAAGCTGCATGGGCAGGACTGGCACTTAAAAAAGCATTATTTAACTGTGCAGCTGGTGTATTTACTATGGAAATCACTGAGCCAGGAAAATGAAAAGAAAAAAGAAAAAAAAAAAAAAGAAGAAAAAAAAAAAAGGAGAGCAGAAGATTCCATGCACTTTCTAAGTGTCTACTTTCAAAGTAAACCACATGAAGAATTGATTTAAATATTTTGGAGTGAAATACTGAGGTGATGAAAACTGGGGAATCCCTTACAAAATCGATGAAGTTTGCATCAGTGGAATAAGCTTTGGTTACCCCTTTCTCTTTCTTATTTTTAACATAGTTGAAAACCAGTATTACTTATGTGGACTGCACAATGCCACACTGATTGAGAAATCACCTGGCAAGTGAAATAATAACGTGGATAAAACCAGCCAAGAAATTACCTGCTAGGAAAATCTTGTTTAACAAACACTTCGGTGAAGTGCTGAGCTTCTTAGAACACACATGATGTTGAGAATTTTTATTATTCATTATTAGGAATGATGAAAAGAAAAGATATTGCTCCCTTAATCCATCAAAGCCCAAAAGGAATCTATGTCATACAGAGAGGGAATAGAAAAGCCTAAGTTATATTCCCTAGAATGAGGTCAATGTTCATTCTTGGAGATCAAGAAAATGCACTTTGAAGCACATAATTATGTGTGGGAAACGATCTATAAAATTACAGAAGCAGAAAAAAACTCTCCTGGAAGACAGAACATTTGCCAAGGTCTCGTAGCACTTTGGGTGTCTCTAGGGTTGTACACTTGGTTCAGCATTTTCAAAGACAAGAAACAGAAACATTCTTCCTGCATCTACAGGAGCTCACATCTGAATTTGTAATCGGGGCAATTACCAACTAAATTACCTGCCTGCATATGTAATTAGGTAATCATCCTACTTGAACTTGCATGTTTGTGGTACCACGGCCTTCCTAAAGGTGTTCTGTACTTTCACTGCAATCCACTCATCAAATCAAAGGACAGAGGGCCCAGAGGTTTCTGGATCCTTGTGTAGCTGAGTCACCTGTTGATTCTGTTGTGTCACAGACTTGGCAGTTAAATGGAATTAGTCATTCTCACTTGGGAACTTCTCATCTGCAGAAACAGAGATTGCCATGTTTACAGGTACCAGCAACAGTGAAATGCTGAGGATTTCTACTGTAGGACAAAGCTTACAGTGACTCAGAATCTGCACCCACCCTGCTCTATTAAGTTCTAGATCATCAGATTATATCTGCAAAATGCCTCTTTTTAATCCAAAGAGAAGCAGATCAATTGTTTAGTTTCATAGCAGTGAAAACCTCACTGTTTGTTTCCAACAGTTCTTTCTCACGTGAGATACCAGAAAAGTGTGGCAGAATCATCAAGTCCAGGAGCAGAGACAACCACGCAATTGATGCTTCTCCAGAAGGGTCCTCCAGACACTTCCCACCATCACATAAAGAGGTTTAGGCCTGAAGTAAAATCCTAAGGGACACGATAATTGTTATTAGAAACGGGATAGAAAAATGAAGTTTATTACCAGTGACTTGTGTCTCTGCTGAGCACAAATGTGTTTGTGAGAGTACTCCAGCAAGTGTGTGTTGAACATACAGGAGGAAAAAAATAAAATCTTGAAAACCCAATGAGATCTGCCAGTCTGACCCGAGAGAAAATTCCTTCTTTCCTGACCCCAAATCAGGCAATCAGCCTAACTCTGGGTGTGGGAGCAAGACTCATCAGCCAGGCATGTGTAAGAGTTTAATACCACTTGCCAAATCCACCCTCGAGCTGTGGCCAACCTCCAGTGCTTCAGAAAAAGATAGGAAAGAGGGTTTAGAAAGATGTAAAAAGAAACTTTGGGCTTTCCACAGGGCTTAGTTGTGATGAACTAGAGAGAAATAAAAAGTAAAAAACAGATTTCACATTGGACACCCCGAGAATGACAATATTTGCACTCCATCCTGTCTAAAGAGAACACGAAAGGAATGGAGCTTTTAGGAAAACTGCAGAGAAATGTGATGAGATTTTAGTTTGGATAGGAGGAGAATTTGTTTTGTAAGAGCTAAAAAACCCACCCAAAGCAGCAAAACAAACAATTAATACTCGTGGGTTTAAAATAGTCACTACAGTCCAAATTTAAAAGTAGTAATAACCAAATTATGTGTTTTCAGTGAGTTTTGATTACCCCTGAGGAAAAAAAAAAGTACTCAAATTATACATCAAAATGGAAAGCATCCTTTTGTCTCATACAGTTACCTCATGAGAATCCATACACCGTAGTGTTTGTGAAAAATAAACATGAAACAGAGCAGAGTTCAAGCAGCTCTTCAAACCCATTGGGGGTTGCTGTAAATCAAACACTCATGACTTGAAACACCAGGTGAAATACCTACTTCGGGGTTCCCTCCTAAGCTACGATCTCTCTCTGCTGTTCACTCACTGCTCTTGTTTCATTTTTCCTCTTCTTCAGCCTCAGAGCCTCACGTTGGAAAACACTTCCTGCCTGCAACAACATCTCCCCAGGAAAAGCAGTTCAGAGAACAGGCACATGCACAGTTTATGAGAATGCTTCCCAGGGCCACTCTCAGCAATCAGAGGGCACGGTGTGCCTTGCTGAAGCTGATGGAATTACTTCCCAGTGATACTATCAGAAAGAAGGGAATCTGTCCTGTCAGCTTGAAAATCTATGAATATTCTGTATGGTCCATTACTGAGAAAAGCTTTGCCAAGAGCTGAACAGCCCTGATTGACTGATGCTGATGCATATCATCTCAAAACCCGGGTATTCCAGGTACAAATCTTCCCTGATTTCTGCTCAGTGATATGGCCCACCTAAAAGTGAAATTGCTCTCTTAAAGCCTGTGGCTCACCAGAGGACCCTTTGGCACCTGAGCTCCTGGAAACCCAGCCTTGTGTCTTCTGTGGCACTCTTGGGCTTATAACCTGTTCATTTGTTAGCAAGGCAAAATGGGGAAAGACAGAAAAGTGGAGTGTTCCTGTGCAAATGCTGATTCCAGAGGAATCAACTTCAACAGCTTCAAGTCCTCTATTATATCATAAACCAGTCACAGCCATCCTGTCCTCTGTAACAAGACCAGCATGACCATCAGCTCAGCACAGGGAACAGACCAGCTGGACCCACATTTTCTCACTAAAATCACACCCATTTCTTTTGGGTGTGCTCGTCTTCAATGATGCACATGTAGCCTGCCTTTTATCCTACCTGCACGTGGTCAGTTGTTGATAGATCAGGATACTGATTGTAGCTGATGCTGATTTAATTGTTGTTTGGTAACTTCATGAATTCAATCATTATGTATCCAGCAGTGCAGTGATAAACAGACCAGTCATTTTTCCAGAGGAAAGGCAGCACAAAGTGGGAGGCTGTTTCAGCCAGCACAGGAAGATACCGCAAAAGTCATGAGTGGGTGAAGGAAACCAAAGCCTGGGTGGAGCAAAAAGGAAGGGGTAGGCTGTGAATTGAGCTGATGGTGAAGCTGCAGGCAAGGGTGACATTCTGCACAGTTATTACAATGGTTTTAATTATCCCTCATGCCTAACATTCCTTTAGCACCATGCTGCCAGGGGTGGAGGCTGATGGGTGGAAAGGGGCACCATTCTCCTCCTACCCTTATGCAATTCAAACCACAGTAATAACTGGTAAATCCTTAGAGATAAGGCCCTTCTACTTATCAATTTCTCCTGAATATGAGTTGAGCTTTCTCTAGGTGTTCTCCACTTCCTGTGTCCGTGAGTGTTATTCATCTGCCAGAGCCAAAGTATGACTGACATACTGGCTTTTGCCAGTCTTTCTTGTCCATACCATGCTCACCGAGGGTGTGTGGCCTAATTAATAGGTGGAGCAGTTGAAAGGAAAAATAGAAACATGGGCCCTTCTTTTCCTTTTTCTCACTGACAGAATTCCTAACGGACAGGAAAAGATGCTTTTCCAGTAATTGCATCAGCCCTGCTTCTTGTTGGCACAGGCACTCCCAAAGCGTAGTGACCCATCACAGACTGTGCCATGACCATGAACAAAAAGAACTTAGTTTTTAAAAACACCCTCAGATAACCCACAGCATTTTCTACAGGCACTGCAATAAAATAAACTATGGTCACCTAATTTTCAACATGTTTTAAGGATTCCTATTTGGGGAACAAGAGCTAGAATAGAATTTGTAAAGTTGTCTTATAATTTACTATTTTCTTTACGAGAATGATTTGCTGTGCTGATGGTATCAGCTGCCTCAAATCTCTTTTGTAGTCGTCTGACTTTTAGGAGCTGGGCAGAGCATAGACTTAAATTCCTGAGGGAGATTTCTTAGATAATCACCTGGAAAGTGTTAGATTTTGGCAGATGAATCCAACTTCTCCAGCAAAAAGGTGTGGCTGTATTGAAGAATCTCTTGACTGTTGAGTAATTATGTACTAGCAGAAAAAATGATCAATAAAAAAAGTTATACTGTAACATGTAAAGCTGAGGTACAATATTTACTCCCTGAAGTGCCAAACTGGGAATGTACATTGCAATTGTATTGTCACAGACAGAACTGTTACGTTTAATGCCCGTGATTCAAAGTTTTGATTGTTCACAGACCTCATAATAGAGAATTTTATGAAGGATTATAAAATAAGGAAATAAAATTTTAGCCACCCAGTAACGTATATGTCACCAAGCACTCACATATCTTCAGCATCCCAAACTCCAATCTCTTCCAAGTTTGTACCGTCCAGCCTCCCTTCAAAAGCCATATCCCTTCTCTTGCTCTGCCTTAGTTTTACTCCTACATTTGAGACTGGCAATTCAAGGGTTTGCTCTCACCAAAATTATGAACATGAAAGAGCCAGCACAGAGGCAAGATATTAATCTTGCCCTCGTACAAAAAGAAAAAAAGCTGGTTCCTCATTACCCACAGGAATCCAGGAGGATATGGGAGCCCTGCCAAGATATCAGCTCAGCCCATGGGACACGATGAGTCTCACGGCTTCATGAACCTTTTGGAACTGGGAGCTCAGTGGCCAAATACCATCCCTAAGCCCCAGCTTCTTCCTAAAGGACAGTGACACCGC
This sequence comes from Formicarius rufipectus, assembly GCA_013399695.1. NCBI lineage: Eukaryota > Metazoa > Chordata > Aves > Passeriformes > Formicariidae > Formicarius > Formicarius rufipectus. The sequence continues at coordinate 3,622,631 of VXAU01000197.1, forward strand.
TCCTGCTCTGCCCCCAGAGCACCCCTGGGAGCCACTGCTCCGTGCAGATGTGAGACATGGTTGATGCTTTCAGCCCAGCTGAGTGGGAGCCTTTCCCCCTCCACCCTGGTCGAGTCAGCAGTGCCTGCAGCGGTTCCGCTGTGCCTCCCTCCAGCACGTTTTTGGCCTCGCAAGCTGGGAATGGTTCCTCTGCCCTCCAGTGCCTTTCAGTCCACTCTCTGCACCAGGATGATCCAGCTTTGGTGCCAATATTTGGGTTAACAAACGTTACAGCTGGAGGTGATCACGTATTCCACTAAGTGAAGCCACTTAAATTTGAAACTTTGAGCATTTATTTTAATTACTGCTTCGTGTTTCTGGGCACTACTCGAGTGCCCAGTTTGGAATGTTCTGCACTACAGAGTGCCACAATATATTTCAGGGATTCTTTTACTGTCCCTTTTACTGTACTAGATTTATTTTTCATCTGAGCTCTGAGATATATCAGTAACACATTAATCATGTGTCATTCATCCCATGGGAACACAGAAAACAAATAGAAAGCAACCACTCCTTCCCTAACGTGAGCAGCTCTCATTAACACAGGGGTTTGGTTTGCTGGTTGTTTTTGTTGTTTTCAGAAATCACTTCTGCAAATAATCTGAAGGGAGAGGAGATAATTCAGACAGATATTATTTGTTTAAAAAAAACAAAAAAAGGAAAAAGAAAAAAAGCCTCACTACATAGTGAGCTTGTAGATTTGAAGTACAACTCTAAAAGATTAAATCTGCCTTGAAATGTGATTTACTGGCTTGAAATATCAATATACTCAATTTTTGCATGGTGAGAGTTCTATGAACTGCCAGATTGTGATGACAGAAAAGGATATTTTGTCATTGACATGTACTAAACTACACACAGACTATAACTTTTTGGAGTAGTGTATGGTTTTGAACAGATAAAATGAAAAAAAGAAAAATAAAACAGGCCATGAATCACTCATTGCAGTGACCCAGTGAAACTGTACTGTGAATTGTACACTTCCACATCAGTGACCAGCAGACTCTGTACTTGTTAAAACCAATTGCAAAGCTGGCACTGGTGCTTCAAAGGACTACTTTAGGAAAAACAGATAACAGTAGAGTCCCTGCAGTTTGAGCTGTGGTTTGATTTGGGGTTTTAAATGCCCTTACATGTGGAAGGAACGGATCTCCTTTATTGAAATTCTGCTTTTTGGTGTGTGTATGAAACAGGAGGCTGAGCTCCAGACCGATCCCCCTCCCATCAGTGACAGAAACAATCCTACATTTCAAAGGATCCTCCCTGCGAGGCCAAGGAACTTTTTGTTATGTAAATGAAACTCACTTGTTTGTTTTTTGTTGATGTTTTTAAATGCCAGGTTGTAGATATGTCTGTTGTGTTAAACACATCAAACAAGGAACCAGAACATCACTCTCCTGTATCCTGAGTTCTGCTGTAGACATGGATAGTTTGCTTAAGGTTGCATTTCAAACAGCAAACTCTTTGATGCTTTAAATACCCGGCTGCACAGTCACCATTAACACAAGAAGGTGGGATCATGCAGTCAAATGGAGATTACTCGCAGGAGAGGGGCATTAACAGGGGTTGCCAAACTGAAATAGCCTCTAACTCAGAATTACTTCTAACTACTGCAAAAACACAGACTAAGCCAAAACTTGTCACTGCCAGTGCCGACACTAAAAACCTCCGGTGCTACAGCGAGTGATGAACAGGAAAATACAGTTCTGGTTCTCGACAATCCGGGAAAGGAATTCTTCCAGGGACACGGACTGTGTGTTTCCCCACAACGGGAAGCCACAGGAGCGGAGCCGTGCTGCTGTGTCAGGGAGCCTGGCCATGCCCCCGCTGTCCCACCGAGAGCTGCGACCGGCACAGCCACAGCGCACGGGTGGCAGCGACACCCACGGCACAACACTGCGGCAAGGCTCGCTAAAGGGTCACTAACACTTTTTCAGCCCTTTTGAGCCCTGTGATTCCCAAGCTGAGAAGAAAATCATCTGTTTGCTTCCTGGGCTTCAGAGACACATGGAAGTTTCAGCAGGTGGAGACCTAAGTGCAGAATTTGTAAAATGGAAAGAGCAAATTGAGTTCTCAAAATAACTTCTGAATTATTATTTTCTGAGGGTTTTTTGTTTGGTTGGTTGGTTTTTTGTTTTGTTTTTTGTTTTGTTTTGCTTTTTGTTTTGTTTTGTTTGCCTTTTTTTTTCCCTGCTCCTGGGATAATATTTACAGCTAAATTAAATGTCTTTTTTTCTCAGGGAGTACATGATCCACTGAGTACTCACTCTGGCTGTGATTCTGCTTCGGTGCTGTGTGTCATGCCTGAAAGCCTGGGAATCGCAGCAGCCTGGAGAGGGGAAGACAGCCTCACCATTGTTCCATTTCATCATATTTCCAATGTATGCCTACACAGGAGGGGCAGCTTCTGGTTATCAGGGCTCAGATAAACAAACATTTGGACCCAGCCCAGCCCTGGGCTGTCCTCCACATTAAAAGTGACAATCTCCCAGTCTCATTGGAGTTTCCTGTAGTACTTAATAAAAGCTGAATCTGGTTCATTAAGAACCTTGTTCAGAGGTCAGTAACCATCAGCAGTCTGTATGAAGCCAAATTTGGATGTTCAAAAAAGGAGTAAAGGACCAGCCGTGTTCTGCCTTAAGTTTGGCTTTATCATAACCTGCAAATGAAGTACCTTGAGTAATTTTCAAAACTGATCAAAGAGCTCTGCAATACATCCCTTCACAGCCCCAAACTATGTGGGCTCTAAGGGTGGGATTTTCAAAGAAACATGCAGAAGAACCTGTTGCCCCAGATAAGTTAATTAACAAAACCAGCAATAGCTCAAGTTCTGAATTTGATTATTCTTCTAACCTTCTCTTGCCACTGCGTTTTAATTTGTTGTAAAAACCATACACTGGCAACTTCACTTTCTCAAAAGATGTAACACTGTAATTCTGTTCTAATCGTGTAAGATATTGTGCATAAAATTAGAGAATCAGATTGCACTGTAAATATTGATACACTTAGGCACAATAGCCAAGAGAGTAGTGGGTCAGAGCAGTACAATGGAAAGCAAAGCTCCTGGGAATCAGAATACTTTAATGTGCAAAAACCAAGGAGTTGAGTTTGTGCATCTCTAGCTTTAGGACTTACACTATGAAAACTCCCTTGAGGCAGTGTTTCCCTTCCTCCTCCTGTGGTTCTGTGCCCAATATCTTCAGCCTACTTACTACCTGTGCTCAATTTTCTTTCTTCTGTCTAACAATTTGCAGTTTCAACTCACTCCATATAGATACACTCAGTCAGTGTTTACTTTCTTATGAAATTTGCTATCAAAGACAACCCTAGAGCACTCAAGATTCACAAGTCTCTTGCACACAGTTCTCCCTGTTAGATATGCAAAGGGGGTCCTTGAAGAGCTATTATAGAATGTGGAAAGAAACATGAAATTTGGTCCAACCTTTATGTTTCTATCTCAGCACCAAGACTGAAACAAAGTGAAAAAATGCTACCCTAATATAATACCTCTTTGTAAGCCAGATCCCAAATGCTGTGGCTGAAGAGTTGGCACCATCTGTGGATGGTGTTCTAAGCACCAGTCAGAACACCTCAAAAGTTTGGGTATGTGTCCCAGTGAAGATTCCAAGCACTTCAAGTACTGCTCCAGACTAGCTAAGGTGAGAGTCAGCTGAAACTCAGTCTCAATTTATTATTCCTTAATAAATTTTCTGGGTGATTCTTTGGTTATGGCAGCCCTAGAATAACAAAATATATCTAGTGGTCTCTTCCATGCCTCCTGGAACACAGAGCTCACCTCTGAGTATCTTCATGCAAAGATATGAGAGGGGACACAGAAAGAACAAGCTAAGTTTCAGATAACCCCTGGAGTTGACTTTAAGTTGTGGGAAAAGGTTTTTGTCTGTCCCTTCTTAACCATGACGTGTTTGTAACAGCCACTCTTGTGCAAAGTAACTTGACCACTACCATAAAGAAGACACAATTCTGAGAGAATCTGGGAGCAGAGTTTGTGAGTGAAAACTCAAGCTCAGCGGAAGTGCTGTTCAATAAATGGGCAGCAGCTCTTGCCTTAAAATGTCGTGGATATACAGGAGAATGGTACTGTTGTCCTCTGCTCATGGGGCCTCACATTATGCTGCAACTCAACTGCAAACGTTTCCAAAAAGGAAAATTACTAAAAACACCTGAAGAGATTTGCAAACCTAAAACAATCTGAAGTGAGACTTGCTCCTCCAAATGCCACAGTTCAGATTTACTTGGTACAGTGCTCTGTCCTCAAAATTACCTTTATAGTTATCACCATGCTTGCACGGAGAATTGCATCAACTTAATTAAATAGCTTTTTTTATCTGGTTTCAAATTGATCGAATTAATTTAGCATAAAAGTCCTATGTAGATATGCAGCTTGGTTTTTATTCTCTACTAATTGTCAATTAATAACTTAAAGTGTTACTTGCATGTCTTCTGTCAAACAAGAAAGGCTTACTGAAGAAACTAAAAGGCTGCACTGAGGTTGTTGCAAAAGTGTGAGAAGTCTAAGGAAACTGTCATATCTCATTACTAAAATCAGGGTCCTAAAGAACAAAAAAGGTCCAAAAAGAACGTACTTTTAAAAAGATGATGTGATTTAAAAATGTCTCAACACCTACAGTAACTAAGAGTATAAAACCTCAGAAGAAATCTGGCCTCTAAAAATCCATGTACAAAACAAAATGCTGACAATATAAAATAAAAATATTTTGACCAGATTCACTAAAACCTTAAAAAGAACGAAAATTACATAACTGAAAGAATATCAAAGGTACAGATTTCAATACTATGATTATAATATTATCAATTTATTGTAATGATCATAGTCCAGTTTTAAAATTTATTTATAGAACCACAAAGGTCCAAATGAGTCTCATCATTGCTATTTGTAATGTAATTGTCAGTGTAGCACTGCTGCAGCTGGGAGCAACTCAAGGTATGAGAAAGACAGGCTGGTAGAATGTTTCCACTAGACCAGCTGGATATAACTGGAAAAAACCTGCAAGCTTTGAGGCATACAAACCTCTCCTCAGGCTAAAAGCTTTTGAGTGAAAGGTGGGGGTTTTTTTCCCCCCTGTTTTATCAATTGGTCAAATGTTCTTTCTCCCTTTCCTGTTTATTATTTCCCACAGAGAGACATCAGTCTCAGATAAAAGAAATATAAAATAACAAATATATAAGACAGAACCAAACAATGCTTGCCTTCAACAAAAGAGTATTTTTAAGTTGAAGGCACCTGCTCAGAACTGGCAGTCTCTTCTTGACAGTCTCCTGTGTTCATCAGCACCTTTGGTAGCTCAGAACTTTGAACCTCTGTTTCTTACCACAGTCTTTATCCAAAAAGAAAGATAAAACACAAGTTTTGAAATATCCTTTCGTTTATGTGGAACAAAAAAAGCTCAAAGCAGTCATAGGTACTGGCCAGTAGCACAGAAAGCTGTGTGTGGGCAGATTAGAGACTGAAAGGATGGGATCACTTGAGGGGAGGGGAAGAGAAGCCAGTCACATGCAGATGATGAAAGACTGATGAGCAGTGGAAGAGAGGGGAAGGGGACCAGAGGTGCTGATCAGTGAAGAAAGGAGGAAACAAGGTGTGCACCTCGTGAGCTCCACTCCAAACGTTGCTGCGCATCGTCAGCTCCCATGGATGCTGGAGGTCTGAGCCCCTGGGAAAGGGCAGAGAGCAGAATGAGAATTGGCTGAAGAATTTTTTTTTTTTTTAATGAGCCATCTTCCCAACAGGAAATGCAGATTTTTTACTATTGAGCATTTTGCAAAAAATATAAGTGTAGTTCTCAAAAAGCATTAATACACACTAAATAAACCCAAACAAACAATAACAACAACAACAAAAAAACAACAAAAATAAATCTCCATTCTAACGTTATCAACATCCAGTATATTTTTGAATTTTGAATTTTTGTCATTTTGAAATGACACTTTGTTTTGCAACATAGTGTGCTTTGTTTGTTTTAACATAGCAGCACATTTTGAAGATATAATTGAAATAATTTCATTCACTGGTATTTTTTTCCTTATCCTGAATTTATGTCACATCAGGACTTTCAAAAAATGCTCTGATGTGGGAAAAAAAAGAGGGGAAAAAAAAAGGTAAAAATAATGACTTTTCCTGTAACACATGCTTTCCCTGAGATAGGAAGTTTGATTGAAAGCATACTCTGAAATTAGTTGGACACCCATTGACTTCAGTGGAGCAGATCTATGAGGAGATCTTGAAGAATAGAAGGAAGAAACTAGTGACAACAAATTGAAGGAATTCCTTTTTAAACAATGCCTTACAACTATACACAATGATCACTCAGAACTGCCTTTGATGTACAACTCCCCAAAGCTTTAACTTTGCTACTACAGGAAAAGCAGAATTGGGCTCCCCAACCAGACAGGCACGAACCACATCTGTTCTCAGACACACTGGAATTAACTAATGAGATACTCATGGCTGCACTGTGTATTTGCATCTGGATTGGCAAGTCTGTACCAAAGTCCTGCATTTACAACATGAAATAATTATGAGGACTCATTTCTGTGACTTGGTGAAGTCAAAGCCTTGTTTGTGCTATTTTCTAGAAATATCCATTACATTTCACAAGTAAGACCTAAAGCTATTTGGAACTGTATTTATTGAGCTAAAATCAGATCTACAAAACCAGGACCTGTTAGTTTCGCAAAGATGAAAACATACAGAAAGCTCAAGCTGAACAGACTCATAGGCAATACATGCTATTGTTTGGACCCCAAATATATGAAATATGGTTAATATTAGCACCCAAGATGATTTTAACTTGTGGCTCACTGAAAATAAAGCTTTTGTAATGGAGACATTGATACAATCCTCACTGTAACAGCATAAACACTGCTACTGGAATACAGTATTGAGTAAGCTCCATCAAGGAGTGTTTTGTAAATGAATAATGACTTTGCTTAAAGCTAATCAACATCAAGTGTGCTAAAAAAGATGAAATAGTGCTGGAAGGCAGTGGGAGGTAGAGGAGCCTCAAAGTGCAAACAGGTGCTGATCTCCCTTCAGGGGGGATTGAGTGGCACAGACCTTACAGGCCTGTCACTTCTGATCAAAGCAAGCTCCAAGACCACATAATCACCATCACCCACCTTTTAAAGGATGCCCTGATTTATCATCTGTCAGTGTTAATAACTTGGCTACTCTGTCTAAAATACTTAAGAACATTACACAAGGATAACATTTCAAAATTTATTTTTTTTAAAGAAATGTGTAAATGTTTTAAACTGAAGTGCACTGAAGTTCCTCCTTTGAGGCCATCTGTTGTTGGAGACCACCTGTCATCAAACGACCACCTGAGCACATAATATCCCATCATTACAGAACTATCCCCTTGAAGCCATGGATTTTAAGTGTTAGAGTAAGAAGGGTGTATGTTACAGACACTGTTGTTACTGGGCTGTTCATATAGTTTGAAGCCACAGGATGACAGCCATATGTGAATAATGGCTGTATAATAACATACATATGAAATGTTACTTTGGGAAAAATCTGATAAGAGATCTGAACATTCCTTGCCTGAGCTCCTCACATCCTTTCAACCATGGTGCTTGCACGGTGCTGTTCAAAGTGTCCTAACCCGTCACATCTCAAACTAAACCCTGAAACTACTGAGCTTAATTATATTTCTATTTATAAGAACCACCAGCGTTTAATTGAGAAACATGACTTTTACTATTGTAATTAGAATTTTGTGGTGTTTTTCCCCCAAATCCCATTTTCCCCTCCCAATCTCATACTCCTACCTCATTAATCTCTCTTCAGTAAACAAAAATATTCTACCAAGCTACCCTGGCCAGAAAAAAGGAGCTTTCTGCCTTTCTTCTACCTGGCCCTGAGATACAAATCTCTGCCTGAATGCTGAGACACAACACCACAGTCTGGGGCAATTTCTACCCTTGTGAGTTCTCCCCCTGCTCCAAGGGAAGAGAACAAGGCACCTGTACACTGGCATGTGGCAAACATCTGAATCCTGATTTCCAGTGTGTGTGAACACTAACAATGAATTTCTTTTAGGATTTTTATCTGACAAATGCCACTGAACATGTCTTCCTCAACAGGCTTCCTATGCAGCGACTGGATTATTAATGGAACCACGTACAGACACCTTTCCTGAAAGTCTGATGATAAGCAAATACCTAATAGGCTTTGACAGTACTTGGACAAAAATCCTATCAAATTCCACAAATAAAAATATAAACATGATTTCACTAAAATTTAAAATTACTGTGAAAACTAAAGAAGTTTAATAAAGAACATAAAGAATATTTTTTTAGATAGTCTTAATTTTTTGTTTTATTATCATTTAACTAATATGCAGCCTTTTAAGACAAGGATATAACTCTTTATTAATAATGGTACATTAAATTAATGAAATGTTGTATAAATAAGTCTATCACTTTCCTTTAACAGTTGCAATCTTCCAGTTCCTTCAGTAGCAACTTCAGTATTAAACTGCTAAGGCTCTTAGGAGTTATGGGACAGTAAGAAGTACAATTTCTGAAATAATTAATTCCTAAGATGTCCTTAAAGGCGAACATTACACCCTGGTGCATTTACAGTGTACTAGTCCTGGTGTAAGAAATAAGCATCATTATATACTTGAAGCATCTTATAAACCCCTCCCCAAATAATAATTCCTGAATAGCTGCAAACACGACGTAAAATCTGAATACTTGGTTTACAGCTTAGCAAGAATCTGTTTGTAACATGATGCATTTAGCCAAGCTTTCATATTTGGCATTTTCATAGAACTTGCACTTCTGCTCTGGTGACAGTGAAGGGCCTCAGCTGATAACTGATTAAACTCAGAATGGCAGCAGGAATTCAGCCACTGCTTAACACCTTTCTTCGGTTTTCCTCTTCCAGGGTCCTCGTAGCAGCCTGTAAGAACCCAGCCCAAACAGTGAAAGCAAATAAGTTTCTATAGCCTACAAAAATAGCGAGATGTTTATTTCAGTGACTAATGTATTTCAGAGTGAAGCCTGAACCCATTCTCCAAACAAACCTGTCACTCGTAAAACCAGCACCAACCTTTACATCAGAGATGAAATTCATGTGAGGCAGATGCGTTCCTGGCAAGGTGACACACACAGTGACAGAACACACAACTGAAGGGTTCCTGTAGCAATTTGCAATACATGGGTTATTTCAAAACTTTTGTATTTCTTAGGCTCTCATGCAACTGGTTTTCGGCAGAACATACACAGATGCACGGGCACTAATTCAGCAGTTTCAGAAGTGGATTTGTTTAGTGCAATGTCCTACTTGGGCTCCAGCTGGGTGTCCACTCATAGGATTAACTTTCTCAAAGCTGTGTATCAAACTGTGGCACACAGGCACAAAGGAGCAAAAACATTTTTTCTCTTCCCCCTAGAGATAAATTTTATATTGAAAGCTACTTTGCATATGTGCATTTTAAGGAAAGATTATTAATAATTTCTCCAATATAGTTTTTGTCGTTCAAGTTCATCGTCATTGATGGAAATATTAAAAAATGTACAAGAAGGCAAAAGTTTACATCACACTACACAGATAAGTGGAGAAAAGAGAACCCTGATAAAGAATCTGTTGTAAAGTTCCCAGCCACAAAACGACTGTCACAGGGACCCTCACTCTACCCAAGTCCATTAAGAGCTCTCTTCCTTCTGAGATACCTCACAAAGGGTTTTCTAGAACAGCCTGTGTCAGAAAGTGAGGCTCCGTTCCTGTCTCACCAGGTGATCACACAGCCTGTTAGTCAACTGCACGGAAAACTTCAGCTTCATACAAAACCACGCTCCACTCGAAACTTCCTGAAGACGTATTTACAATTTTAACTTGATCGGGTAACTTTCCTAAAGTAGTATTCAAATCCCGCATTTGTATTTCCCGGTCTTCCCAAAGTCTTTTCACAAATAATAGTGATACTTTCAGTAGTGTCAGAAGTGGGGGGTGGAAAATTCCCCGAAGGGTAGAGACTGAATTGTATTCAAGGCGTGTGAAGTGAGCCAGCTATCTTTAACATGCTGAACATACCCTATGCAAATTTTAAAGGGGTGTTAACCAAGGATCATTGTTGTAATCTCAGTGCTTTGTAAACACGGTGCTACTCCACATCACTGCAGCTTTTTACATCACTAAAGCTTCTTCCCATTCTGTTTTCTCACTTGTAGAGGCTCGCAGAAAGATGCAACTTCAAAATCCATTTATTTAATTCCAACTTGCAATTTCGAGTAAATTACTGTTCTCTCTGCTTATACTTGCAGGCAAGTATAAAAACAACCATTATATTCAAAGTGTGCTTTTATCAAATAATCGAGAAAACAAGTTTATTAACCGCAAAGCATGTCAGAGAAAGTTTAGAACACACAAAATTATCAAACTAAAGAACATATTTTATTTTTAATAAAATAGTGGAGCATGAAAAATAATTGTATATTACAAATATATACAGCACAAAACTGTGCACCCTCGGCACAGTAAAGAGCATCACTCTATACAAAGCTTCCCTTTGCAGAATCTAGTGCTTCTTGATCTATTCATAGTGAGAATTTGTTTAACAATAGAAAGAGTCAATAAGCCCTTTGGGTCTCTTTGAATTGATCCCCCCCTTTTTTTTTGCACAAATCAGTCCTAACGTGTATAACATTGGCTTGATTTCCATTAAAAAGCCACAAAATGTAACACTAAAGGGTTTCTGAGGACTAGACCTCTTAGTTCTTTTGTTAAGAGATTTCTTTTGTTGTCTTTATGTACAGCAAAATACTTGTTTCTCTTTTCATGTCATGGTAAGAAAAAAAATGTATTGCACATTATTCTTATTCACAAAGTTTGTGTCTGGTGCAGGAAGTTTCTCTTTTGGTGAAAGAATATTGGTGAGCATTATAGATTGAACCTATTTTTAGGCCCTCCAAACCCACTAGGCTGAGCTGAGTTGTAAAGGATTTTAAAGTTAGCACGGAAGTTGCTTTCCCGGATAGCATCCTTACTGAGGATAGGTCGGTCTCCTTGGGACTTTAGTGGCCCCGAAGAGACAATGCTCACTTGGGCACTTTTAAAACTAAATCATTGCCCTACGAAACTTGACTATACCTTGTTATTCAGAAACCTGTAGGAAATCCAGCTCAGCTACATGAAAAAGTTAAGTGTTTGTTGTTGTGTTTGGTTTTGGGTTTATGTTGGTTATTTTGTGCTGTGTGTTTGTTTTCTTTTTTTAATCTGAGGGCTGGATGTAATACTTAACTACAAATTAGTAACAGAACAGACTGTTCTAATTCACAATATTACTTTCACTGAAAACCTTTCCATAAGTACATTTACCTTCAGTTTTTCACCAGGTCCTTAATTCAGCATGATACATTTTTGTGCCTTGAGATATGAAACTGTTCTGACAAAAAAAAAGCACCATTCATTTTTTAATTTCTGACTCTACTGTGGACATCTGTAAGATGAGATACAGTCTTTTCTAAAACCTGGTCACACACAAGTGGGTGGTTGTAATGCCGATTCATATTTCGCAAGGTGAGTTTTCTGTGGATGCTGAGGTTTTTTGTAGATTCCACTACTCGTAATTACACTTGCAGGTTTTCTCCTACTTCTCTTCTTTAATCTCCGACTACAAACATTTTGCCAGGATTGAAGAGTCTTGGAAGTCCAGATCCACATACCACTAGTAATGCCCACAACTAATAACATAAAAATTTTGACCATGAAGATTTCTACTGCTGGAATAGAGTTATTCATCATGCAGTCTAAATTTTTAGTCTGATTGTTCATCTTGCATTTCTGTTGAGTTGCCACAATTTTCCAATAATCCATATTCAGTCTTTCATAAAAATAGCAAGCTATCACACAAGTTGCAGGCACTGTGTACAAGACTGAGAAGACACCAATCCTGACCATAAGTTTCTCCAGCTTGTCTGTGTTTTCTCCACCTGTTTTCATTACCCTCCTGATATGAAAAAGGGCCACAAACCCAGAAAGAATAAAAGAAGTGCCAATGATTAGGTAACAAGCCAAAGGAATGAGTACAAACCCCGTCAAGGCATTCACATCCATGCTGCCAACATAGCACAACCCTGTCAGCTCGTCTCCAGCCACCCTTCTCATAACTAGGATCATTATGGTCTTCACAGCCGGAATGGCCCATGCTGCCAAATGGAAGTAGCTACTGTTTGCTTCGATTGCTTCATGCCCCCACTTTTTCCCAGCTGCGAGAAACCAAGTTAAAGTCAGGATAACCCACCACAAGGAACTTGCCATGCCAAAGTAATACAGAACTAGGAACACAATGGTGCAGCCAGTGCTCTCCAGTCCTTCCTGGATGACATAGAGCTGGCCGCTGTCCCTATCACAGGCAATACTTTCAGCACCTGAAAAGAGGCGAATGATGTACCCCACCGAGTAGACACAGTAGCACATTGAAAGGAAGATAATGGGCCTCTCGGGGTACTTGAAACGCTGAGGATCTATCAGAAAAGTGAGTACAGTGAAAGCGCTGGAGAAGAAGCACAGAATGGACCAGATGGCAATCCAAATGACAGCGAACTGTTTGTCATCCCTGCTCCAGTAAACATCAACCCCTGGAGTGCAGAGCGGCGCGCAGGAAGAGCTCTTTTCCACATGGTGGAACTTGCCAGGGTTTTCGCAGGAGGTTCTGCTGAGGCTGTCCTTATGCTGCTGCAGATCGTGGCCGCTGCTGGGCCGCTGTGGACGAAACATGGGTGGCAGCATGCTGGATCCTCTGGGTGGCTCATCGGACCCGTTGTTGGGCGCTTCCATGCACAGGTAATTGGGGTCGTTCTTGTTGGGCAGTTTGCTGCAGTCCAACGAGTCTGGCCATTTAAAATTGAACTGCTCCATAATAGGGGAGCACTTCAGCCTCGCCTGCTCGCACATCACCCTGCAGGCTGGGATTGGGGTAGAGACCTGCTCAGTGCACATCGGGGCGTAGAGGGAGCAGAGGAAAAACTTCAGATGGCTGTGGCAACCGTACTCCACCAAGGGGGCAAACTCGTGCAACTGGATGGCAGCTTCCCTCTGATTTTCGTGCCCCATCAGGTTCGGCATCCTCGTCATGTTGTACCCGATATCCTTGCACATGGGGATCTCTATGGGCTGGCACCTCCCGTCGCCGGGGCGGTCGATGTCCATGGAGCTGATGCCGGCGCAGAAGCCGCTCAGCCAGCAGAGCACCAGGGCGGTCCTGCCGGCTCTGCTCGCCGCCGGCCCCATCGCGGCGGCTCTCCCTGGGCCGGGCAGCGGGGCTGGGGGCTCGGGGGTCACTGCAGCGGTCGCCGGGCCCCTGCCCGGGTCAGCATCGCCGCCGAGCCGGGCGGGGCGGTGGGGCGGCGGGGCAGCATCGCTCGGGCCCCGCGGGGACGGGCAGCCCCCCCAGCCCACGGATGCGCGGAACTTACTGCGGGCAGCCCGGCAACTTTCTTTTCCCCGGGCTTCCACTTTTGCGATCCGTCTTCCCACCACCCTTCCTCCACCTCCTCCTCTTCCTCGTTCCCGGCAAGGCGATGCCGGGATAGTTTTGGGTTGGGGGCAGAGCAGATCCGAGCGATCACCGCTTCCACTCGCTCATGTCCCGGCCGGCTTCTTGATGCAGCGGGTGTCTCCGGGTTTTTTTTCCCTCTCCCTAGAACGGGTCAGAGCTCCGCACTTTCTTGTCGAGAGGTTGCGATTGGTTTATCCGAGTGCAAAATAAAGGAGGAGGAGGAAATATCTAAGCCATTGAAGAGGGGGGCCTGAAAAATCCCCCCCCCCCTTCCTTCCCTTCCTCGCCGCCCTCTGGTCTGGGTTTGCAATAGGTCGGCTCCGCTGCGCTTTGCCGAGCAGGGCTCGGCGTGTGCGCGTTGTCTGTGCCGGCTCCGCTCCCCCCGCCCCGCAGGAACTCCCGGGGCCGGAGCAGCTGGGGCTTTGGGGGACGGCTGAGTCCGAGGACAAAATAGAGTAAAAAAAAAAAA
>VXAU01000197.1:4276732-4355145 GCA_013399695.1 Formicarius rufipectus
AAGGAAAGGGCTTGTTTTAATAAAACATCCACAAGCATCGTGGTCTGAGCAAGCAAACAAGAAGTGTTGAGACCCAGCAGCCACCTACTATTCTACACAGAAACCCCTATGGGATCATGCACTATTTGCATCCTTGATTCACTTCAGAGAAGATCTGCCTTTGGCAAAGGGACTCTCTGATCACAGAAGTTCAGCCGTGAGGGGAAAAGAAAAAAAAAAAAAAAGAAAAAAGAAAAAGAAAACAAACCAGCAGATCATCCAGACGACCTCTCTGGCTAAGCCAAACCTGGCTCCTCAGCTGTCCCTTTAATCAAGATAACAAGCACCTGGTGACAGGGCTTCTCTCCAGCCTCTGGAGCTCCCACCGCACAACTCCAGTATCATTTGAGGGAGGCTCTTCCTAAACGCTGTCACTGCGCTGCTCTTGGAGCTCGCACTGTTCCCCAAATTCCGTTCCAAGCTGGGACTGGGACACCCCTTCCCACAGGGAACATCCTTTTACGCAACAGTAATTAAGACGCGCTTGTGAAGATCATCATCGTTCAGGAAGGGAGAAAGGAAACTTTCCCTGTTTCTCATCTTGGCCAAAAGGAAGGTTGAATGCTTTCCCACCATTAAAATAAACAGCGGAGAGAGAAAATCGAGGACGGGGGCGGGGGGGAAGGGAGGCAGCGAAATTTTAAAACGGCATAACGAGACAGCGGCGGCATTCAAAGGAAAAGGCAAAGGGGGAAGAGGAGGAAGGGGCATTTCAGTTCGCACGGCGGGCAACGAGACACTCGGCTTGGGAAGGAGTTGCAGCCGCCTCAGCCCGTGCGCGATCAACTGGTGCCTCGGCTCCGCTCTCAGCCGCGGCCGCCCCCCCTTCCCCACCGAGCCCCCCGCTTACCTCCGCAGAGCAGCGCTCCGAGCAGCAGCCTGGCAGCCCCCGCCATGCCGAGGAGCCGGGGGCACGTCCCGGGGGGCTCCTCCGCCGCCGCCCCCGCTATCTGCGCTCCATCCCCGCTCCCAGCGCTACCCCCGCGCAGCGCCCATGCCCGGCAGCGCCCCGAGGGTGCCCCGGCCTCGCCGAGCGCTCCCCGGGCAAAACTTTCCGAAGGGCTGGGGAGGTGCGGGGTGGGGGCTGGCGAGTCCTTCGCGGCCGTTCGTCCGGCCGCGCTGCCCCGCCTGGCCCCGAGCGCCCTCCGCCGCCTCCCCGCCTTTATGTGCGGCCGCAGCCGCGCCGCGCTCAGACACTTTTCCCTCAGCCGAGGGAGGGAGAAAGGGAGGGATGGAGGAAGGGAGGGAGGGGGCACCGGCGGGCCCCACCCTCGGGGGGCGTGCGGGGACGGGGACTGAGGGGGCGATGGAGCGGGACGCGCACCCGGCGCCGGCGGAGGTGAGACACCGGCTCAGAGCGCCGGGGGGAGAAGGGATGAGGGGCAGGGAAGGGAGAGGTTCCTCCCTGGCATCACCGCCCCAGCCCTGCTGTAAAAAGCAACGGAGAGTAAAAAGCGAAACCCGAAAGAAAAGTGTCCTGTCCAAACGGGACCTCACTGTCAGCGTTTCTTTCTTGAGAAGGGGGAAACCCGCCGCGAACCAGGTTGGCCCAGTTGTGTTTCTCCCAGCCCAGCCATCGCCTCCTCATCCTCTTGGTTAGCCTTTTGTACGCGTTTTCAGTCCGGTCTTCTAAACATAGTTCACAGGCAGCGTTTTCATGCCTGTTCGTTTCATTTGATGCTTTCCCTTGGGTATCCTGGATAACTTCACCTGGCATCTCTTCCTTCTTATTGTGGGGAAAGTGTAAATATTTGTGGCCTAGCAGTAAACATACTCGTAATAATATTTACCACAGCTGTGCCAAGCAGCAAGCAAGGGGCAGGTTAATCAGAAGTAGTGAGTATTTGAACTATTTTAGTCTAAGAGGTTCTGAGTGCAGAAGTCACCTAAGCAGGGAAACAACACACACTATGACAAAGCAACACCTTAAAATGGTGGCTTATTTTCCAATCTACCGCTTTTATCCTGAGAAACTGGACTCTGATCCTTCAGGCAAATACAACCAGGCCTCAGCTGCTGGCTAATCAACCATAATCAGTGAGTTTCTCTCTATCTGTAGTCAGAAGCAGGTGTCAAAGATTATCATTAGATATTGCCCTAAATAAAATGAGTAAAACATGTTTTGGCTGATTCTTAAAAGCCTGTTGTTCAAGCAAGATATTATTGCCAGGTCAATAAGCCAAGTTATGAAAGAGTACCTTAGCATAGAGATTTCCAAGGAGGAAGCACAGAGAACTTTGTCAGGAGTGCACTTCTGTACTGTTATGGTTTACATTGTTTTGTTGTCAGTAGCAGCTGATTCAAATATAGAAAAAGCAGAGTGGATGCAATTCTAACATAATTTCTCTCACAAGACTGTAAAGAAGCATTTCTTGGTGAAAAACTCATTGAAAAAATGTGTAACAGCTTTAGTCTCTTCTACTTGATTGCAGATTTTGCTAGACACTGCAAATGCTTGTTTAAATATAAGAATCCAGCAGTCAACAGGGAAGCACAGCAGCTATCAAACATTTATGTCCTGCACTTGAATTTGGAGGTAATGTAGACAATTCATCTAATTTATAAGAGAAAGCAGACACAGTGACAAGAAATGCTGTTTCTTTCCAGTGCAACTTTTACTAAGGGACCAAAACCCAATGCTATCATCATTTATAAACTATCAAGATCTGCCTTCTTTGAGTCATGAAGGAAATTTTGGTATGATGTAATTTAAAAGGAGATTATTCAGAAATACTGACAGGCAGTGGAGGTTCTATTTATCAAATCCAAACTGGAGCATACCTGTTGTTTCCATAACATGCTCTGAAGAAAGTTTTGGAAGTTGCATATTAAACCCATTGGCAGAGATTTTTATGGATAAGAGGTAGAAGTCAGATAACAAGGTCATAAAAATAGTAAAGAAATCTGGACAGAATAAGTTTGGCTACAACTATTCTTGTTCCTTTGAAATTCCCATTTCTTGTCATTGTAGATACAGTAATTCAGTACCAGAATTTTCAATACAAGCTCTGCCTGAGATGATTTGTTTAGGCTTGCATTTTCAAAGGGAGCCAAAGGAGTTAAGAACACAAATCACACTCAAGTTCAAAGAACACAGATTAATTTATTTCTTAATGCGTTTATAATGAAATGTATGGGTTGCTGTGAACAACTTATGGGAACAGCACAATTAACACCAAGCACAAAAACAGAGAAGTGTGTATGAAGGTAGGACAGAGGATGTAAGAAGTCCTGGAAAAGGAAACTGTAACATTGGGATGAAATAATGCAGAAAATATCACTACTTACCTTTGATACGGTCCAAAATATGTCTCCAAACAGGTAAGCAAAGGCATTCTGTGTCTGTTAAAGTACTTGTAATTCTGAATCTGTTTGGATTTTTTGTGATGTTTTATGGCTCCAGACTGGGTTTGTGTCTTGGAAGTGAGATTCTGACAAATGATTCATGGTGATCGTGATGCCTCTCCTCAGATTAACCAGTTGACTTTAAGGTTGGTTTGCAGAAACTGCAGAACATGAATGTGGATGAATTTTGTCCTAAGAATTTGATTGTGTTCACACTGAAGTTTATGGAAATTTCATCCCCAAGTCCAGGTCTTGCCTTGTCAAAGGGTTACTCAAGGGAGTAAGAGGAATTGTCAGGGATTTTTGTTTATAGTGCTTTTCACCACTGGTTTGGCCCTAGACTTCACCACATCCAGGTAATGATATTTCAAAGCATTTATCTTGAGTACACAAATGAATAGCATGAACTTAATTTTGAATAGCATGTAACTTAATTTTCCATGGATTTTGTCCCAATTTCTTTTTGTTTTGACTTGTAGTAAATATTGCATCAACCGATACTTTTAATGTAGTTAAACAATTTTGTTTCTCTACAGGAATCTCAGTAGGTTAAGTTTTGAAATATTTGTGAGGTCTTGCAACTTTTAATTGGCAAACCCCAAATTTTCAGTCTTATACATGACATATTCCCTGCAATAAGTGTAAGGAAATAAGGAACATGCTCAGAGGCAAGGAGAGTGGGAATGAGCCAAAGTTGACTTCTTAGAGCCAGTCAGCCTCCAAAATTTTTTACAGGTACCATATAATGTACTTTAGGCTGCAAATGCAACTTTTGAGGTCTCTCACAGCCCCCTCTGTATTTTGCCAAGCACGATGCTGAAGTCACATGCCAATTCTCTCACCCAATGCTAAAAAATGAAAGCAGGAAGAAAAATCCCTCAAATCAGAGCTCCTGTTTCCATGTGCAGAGAGAAAGTGCTGGTGGAACTCTCCTACCCTGGCACTGAGGTGTCCTGTACAATTTGTATTTTGCTGATGCATCTGTTGCACCGATGCAGAAGGTCTGTGCATCAAATGTATCTCACCAACATTTCTCAGGTGAAAAAAATGACCATGTACTTTGAGAAGTAACATTTTTTGTAGGTGATTGAGTGTTACAATAGGTACTTACAGATGTCCAAATTGCTATTTTTTTTTGTAAGGGAATGCAAAAACTAAAAACTTGTCTTACACTGTGCCTGGGATGTATAACTTTCATCATAAAATGGAAAACAGTTGAAGCACAAGATTTTACATTTTTCTTACCATTTACATTTTTCTACCCCATGTTATGGGGTAAAATGACAGAATTTTGCACTCTGTAGATTTCCAATATCAAGACAAAATCAAAAATCTGTCAACCAACCATAAGACTGGACTGAAAACAAAAGTCTATCAGAAGGAATAACCTGGTATACCTTTAGAAAACAGGTGTTGGCACTGTGATGTTGCAGCAGTTTAGCACTCGTGACATATTTGAGTATAACAGACATTGCAGTCTGTAATTGTGATTTTCATCACTGTGTAATGAAAAGTAATCTCAGACCACTACTCTGTAATTGAACCAAAACCAAAGATTGCCCCCACACTTGTGAGTGGGTTTGGATGTGATCATTTAGCATTGACCATGCCTGTTGCCCAAAGGCACATTTAACTTGTTCTCAGTTTTAGTTTGCCATGTATTGTTATCAGGGCACTACATCATGCAAATTACTCTGTCTTCCAGTGTGACCTTAACCAAGTCACCTACTCTATCCCTCAGTGTCCTTGTATGTGTAATGGGCTAATGACACCACCTTGTTTGTGTATGGACACAGAGGGTAAAGCTACATATATATTCTGCTATTCTTTAAATTAATAGGATTAGGTGAATAAATAGCTTTCTCTTTTAATGTGTGCCCCTCAGCTCACTCGTAATTATTCAGAATTACACTTTTCATTACTCGTTCTCTTTAAATATAGAATTTAAAATCCTTGGGATGTGATTTTGGCCAATTCACTGTGAGCATTCATACTGAAATTGCATTCTGCACTGTCCCTTTTATACAAGGCTCCAACAAAAAGAAAGGGAGAGGGGTGTATCCCACGTTCTGCCAGAGATCTGAAGTCACATAAAGGAATAGAGTTCAGGTTTTTTAAAGCACTCAGTTTTATCCCATCCTTGTACCTGGATGCATTATCATCTCTCTTCTGTCTTCTATGCTTTCTTTTGCAGTTAGGAGTATTGCCATTTAAAATGATTTTATTATACTTCAGTGTCAGCATCTCTCCTTGTAATAGAGATATAACTTGTATCTCCTACAGTTAGTCATTCGTGCTGCATACAGACAGCATTGCCTGGGTTTATCTTCAGTACATCTGAAATGTATTTTTCTACCACAGTGCCTGGCATTGTCATCTCTTGGGTTGACAAATGTTTTTAACACAGACTTGGGACCACAAGATACCATTATTTGTAAAAGGAACCAGTTCACCTGGCTGTGATCTTTCCTAGTACACAATATTTATCTATTGCATGTATCAAAAGTTTGGGGTGACACGGGTGCATTCCCTTCAGTTTTAGATCTGAAGAGTTGGCTTTTTTGACCAGAAGTCCATTCCTCAAAATGCAAATGAGTGTACAGAAAAACAGTAAATATTCAAATCACTGATATCAAAGGGATTAAATATGTGGCCTTCCATCCTACCATTTACCAGTACTCCCAAAATGAGGTAAATTTTGGTAGCGATGGAGACAAAATTCTATGTGGCTGACATGGTTTTAAGTGTTTATTGTCTAATTCTATTCACAGTAAGTCTAGTAAAGTAAGTTTAGAAGTATCTTCCCTCCAACTCCACCATTTGCCCAATTTCTCAATGAGCAGCTTTTTAGAAAAAGGTCCAGGAAAGCAATGACAAGGTAAAGGACATATTCCTTGAAATGGGGCATTTGATACAAAGAATATCTGGATCTATGAACCTTTGCAACACTTGAATGTCTTGTTGCAAAGGCTTCACCTCACATCAGTTTTAGAAAAATCATGCCATTAGCTAGATACAAATTTAATCTCTGTACTTATATATATATATATAAATGGTATGCATGCAAAAGCTCTTCCAAAACTTTCAAGATGTGAAATTTTTGAAGAATCTGATCTTTCCCTCAATGTGCCAAGAATCTCTATGGTAGTACAAGCTGCACTGAGTCAGACCAAAGGGTCAACAACAATTGTATCCATATCTTTGATGAATTTTTCTCCTCTGAATTTCTCCAATTCTTTTTTAACCCATCTGCATTTTTGAGCATCCACAAATCTGGTTTGCATTCTAAGGCCAAATACCAGTGGTTTGCTACATAATTAATGATGTTGTGTTCCTTAATTGTTTTAATTTCAAAACTGTGATAACTATATTATAATGATCAGATTTCAAGACATCCACACTTGTAGAAAATACTCAGTTACCAGTAATCTTTGGGACTACCAGCCTCCAAAGTCATGAAACACTAACACAACTTCATCATTTGAGGACATCTCATTGTTAAGAATTTGTTTTTATACAGCAAATACTTACTGAAATGCCTGGCAGTAATTTTTTTATTCATCTGCAATGATTCTTCTCTTTGTTTCATCTAAGTATTATAACCTGAGACTACATACTCTTGGGAAGGACCATAGTAGACTAATTATGAGCTGTAGATTCTATTGCAATACAAGTCTATAAACCGGTAATATCTGTGTCTTGTATAGCATTCTTCATGTGTATATTTTATAGCACTTACATATATGAATAACTCTTGGAACAATTCATCCACAAGCATTTCTGATCACTCCTACTCCTTCTTTTATATTTATTTGCACAAAGTAAAATAAATCACAGGATATGCTGAGTTGGAAGGAACCCTCAAGGAGGGACCATCCCGAAGAGTTACACCATGTGCCCGAGATGGGATTCCAGTATGAAACACTGTTTTCTGCAACGTGAATTGGTGTCCTGCTCTCAGTTTCAAGACAACTAGTTGTCTTCATATGTACTTACTAACTTAAACAAAAATTCTGTCCAATACCTATCGCAAAGCTCTTTGTTGCTTTCCTGCCACGCATTTGGAATTGCTCATGAAGCTTTGAAACCCTCAAGCCACATCACTTGCAGGCTGCATCCTGAAAAAGGATACACAACTTCCGAGTGGACACCTTGCCAATCCGAGCGAACCCGTTGACACTTGGGCTGGAGTTCAACCCTTGCTTTGAACACGCGGTGACATTTCCCGGTCCCTGGAGCTGCGGTTCAGCATCCCCGCTTTGCTGCGAGCGCGCCCGGGACGACCGGGTTAATGCTGATGCCTGGGGCAGCCGTAAGGGCCGGCAGCGGCGAGACATCTCTCTGCAGGCGTGTTTGCTGACGCGGCTCCTCTGAAGGAGCCGTATCCCGAGGTTTGGGATAGCGGGATGCTGACAGGATGCTCCCGGGATGGGCTGGCAGTGCCCGCACGCCCTCTGGTGCCGCGAGGCGCTCTGGAAGCGACGCGGAGCGGGACGGATCATTTCGCTCGTAACAAGCGTATTATCCTCGCTTAATGAATGGAACGCGCCGCTTCTTCCCAGGCATTGTCAGCCTTTGATGCAGCACAATTAGCGGAGGTTCTCATTTAATTACCCAGCTTAATAGAGACCTGAAATGCTTGAAATTCAATCTTTCATATAACTGCTGCTTTTCAACAGTCCCCAAGGCTGATGGGGATAATGTTTCAAACTAATGCATATTAGTTTATAAAGAAAACGTTGCAAAACAAATACGGTCTTACAGGAGTATAATACTTCAAATTGCTTTAGGAGCTGTTTGATTGTTGTGGACAATAGCTGTTGTAAATTGGTGAAGATGCAATTAAAAATGTAGTTAAATATTAATAGTAATCTAGCAGGGAGTAGAACCTTAGATGTTACTTCTGGTTTTGGTTTTGTTTTTTGTTTTCCCAATCGAATGAAAGAAATTTGAAACAAACATTTTTAATGGCACTTTAGACACAACTTTTTAGTAAAAAGAATTCTGACTCTTGCCTGTGTTTTGGCAGATTAAAAACAAACAAACAAAAAACAACCCAAAACAAATCACAAAGAAAGAGAACTGGGGAAATATTTAAAAAAAAAAAAAAAGAAAAAAAAGTTTAGGCCATCTAAACAGGTTTTGAAAAACATATGCATGTGCTGCAGAAACTCTTTTGTTGCATCCTCTTGGCTCTTCTGAAGGTCCCAATGTCTTTCTTTGATGCTTCAACTTGCCTATTTACTTTCAAAAACTTCCTCCAAGTGCCTAAGTAGTATCATAAAATGAAGCAATTGGAGAAATAAGCCATACTTTATGATGGTCTTCAGAGAATAAAAAATTTGAAAATTCAATTCATTATACAGTGTTCACTGCTCAGCCATTTTGTTATACATTAATTAATTAGTAGGCCTGAAAGACACTATGAAGTTCTTCTACCAGGGCATTCATTCCACTTGTTGGCAGAAATGCTGAAGTCACCTCAGTTACAACTCTTAATGTCTCAGGACTTGTGTTAGATGGCCTTCAGAGGTCTCTTTCAATCTAAACTACTCTATCTCATGATTTACATGAACCTGAAAATGACGAAGTTACATTATGAGGAGAAGAAGAAAAGAGTGACAACTGTCCATGATGAGCCCTCAATAAATACATGTAAATACATGTCCAGACTAATTTGCATGAACATCAGAGCAGAAACAGAAGAAACCTGGATGTATTTTGATTTCCAAGTGCCTCCAATTCTGTAGATATCACTGGCATTGAGGGGAGGATGTTCAAGTGAGGTACAGACTTAGGGCAAGAAGCTTTAGAGAAGGAAGTTGCTGGACAACAGTCAACCCTAAACATTTCTTGCAGAAACCATCTCTGTTACCATAATGAGAATTTTGATTAAAAATAAAAGGCAATGTGACTCTACAGATGAGTCATAGAGTATTTATTACATTTCCATTAAATATTTGTGGTCTGAAGACCACAGTTTGGCAGCCTTTGACACTCCCAGAGTGATGATGTACACTTACAACACCCCTTGAGATGCACAGGTACACCTGAGGGGGGTGTGTAAAAGTCCATCTGCACTTCCCTCCTTAGCAGTGGATACATCAGACTTTGTGGTTATAAAAAGCAGCTCCATTTCCTGAGGTGATGTATTTTATTTCAGGGGAGCAGATCCAGGCAGAAAGCTCTACACCTAACTGTGCTGTCAGTGCTTACTGCTGCTTTGGACATCTTTGCCAGCAGGAGTTGGTAGAAAAGGAACTCTAGGATGCCCAAAGAGAAATAGATTGACCCTCTAGTGACATTCCAGCATCTCAGTTACTTTTGGGTACCAAATTAAAAGAACTTTGACTTGTTTCTCTGTGAAACAGTTCTCTAAATCACAAGAATTTGTTTTTCCTTATTCTCTCAGGTACTACAGATTCTGTCATGAAGCTTGTAGGGGCTATAGCAGTTAGGGCTAGTTCTGAATTTCAGATGAAGAAGGAGTAGAAAAGAGCATGATCACCTTTAACCTTCTTCCAGCTTCCTTTCTCAGCCTTAGCAATTGCCAACATTAGAGAGAGTCATTGCAAAATTCTGCACATGCTGTTCCAAGACTTCTGAATATCAGAAGTGTATTTAATTCAATAAATGAATGTATTTGATATCAACAGAGAAAAAATATCGCCTGCCTGAGCTATCAGTCTGAGCATTTAGATAGCTGCTTAATGTAAATAACACCAATCCCATAAAACAACCATATGAGAGAAAAGATGTTTTATTTGGCATAAGTGATGATAGTGTAAAGTGCCTATACATTTTCAGAAATTCCAACTGAGGTTAATATTACCTACAGTGTCTTATTAACCAGCCTAATGGCAATTCAAAATGAGAAACTATGCAGGCTCAACAGTCATTAAGGACTTTCTTCTAGGTCACACTTTTAATTGGCTCTAACTGGGGTAAAATAGGGTGGAGGAGTGGAAGGAGAGAGAGGAAGCATTTTGGTGCATTGACTCAGGGACCACACAGAGCAGTCCTTTAAAGTGGAAAAAGAAAACCACAGATTCACACTGGGCAGGAAACTGCCTTCAGTAGCAGATTGCTGGTTGCTGGGGGTGCAGCAAAAAACCCCAGTCCTGCCACCTGCTCTGGGTGTGCTACCTGGCTGTGGCTGCGGCAGGAGGGATGCTCAGGCTGGGGGAGTGGTGGGAAGGGGAGCAGAAGGGTTGACTCCTCCTTGCAGTTGCAGCAGTCACTGTCTCCTCTCCTCACATCCTGCAGAACAGCAAGACTTACATCCCACATCTTTGCTTCCCATCATATTTTTGTAACAGCTCCACTGGTTTTTTCTTTGCCTCCTCACTGAATGTCCCTCCTGGTTGCCTTCCACTGAAGCTGCTGTTCAGTGGCCCTCCACTAAGATGGTTCAGCTCACAGGAGCAGCAGGGGAAAAAAAAGAAAAAAGAAAAAGCTGATAAAGAAAATGCAAATAGTATTCTGCTTATCTGACAAATTAAACCAGTTCAGTGAAGATTCCAAACCAGCACCATAGCCAGTGCAAGAGAGACAGCTGTGAGCAGATGA
Organism: Formicarius rufipectus; assembly: GCA_013399695.1. NCBI lineage: Eukaryota > Metazoa > Chordata > Aves > Passeriformes > Formicariidae > Formicarius > Formicarius rufipectus. Next base: position 4,287,686 of record VXAU01000197.1, read on the forward strand.
GAAGGCAGGAGCAGAGAAAAAGGGAAGAAGAAGGGCTGTCCCTTCCAGGTACAGGAGGTTGTGAGTGCCTCAGTGGCACTGTGGGAGCAAGGAAAGGTCACTGGAGTCCTCTCTGCTACTCTTATAATGGACTAATAAAACTGTTGGCACCAGTTCACAAACTCAGGAGAGCAAGTTAGTTAGGATATTAATTGTAATTTTTTTTTTAATGGTTCCTGTCCTTTTTCTAATTTCAAAGTTAAATGAGAGAAATGTTTTCATCTGCCCTAATTGGACTCAGACAGTAGCTAAAACAAGAGAAGTTTCCTCTTAGGAGGGATCTCTTTACTGTTTATTCCAGGTGCCTGTTCATTTCTCTTTTGATCATGTGAATGTTTTACTTCAACTTTCATAAACAAACATTTGCCTTAGATAATATAAAGAAGCCTTCGAGTATTATGAAAGCACATTCCAGCACGACAGAGCGCTGTGAATGGTCACATTTACAAGGTCAAGCATTCTTGCCAAGAGACCAAAGAGACATATATTATTTAAACAGAGCAACAAAGGGTGAGAGAGCTCAGGCCATTGAAAAGCCCATTGTCTCTCTTTCAAGGGACTGGGAAGTTTAGTTTATGAAACAGAAATCAGATCAGCCTGAGAGCGAGCCAGATGGCTCTGCCACCTGACAAGGTTAGGCGATCCGTCTGACCTCGTTAGGAGCGCGGAGCGAGTGGTAAATAATGCCCACTCACCTCTCGCTCCGAGAAAGGTCTTTTAAGGCGCAGCGAGAACGTGACGCGACAATTCCGCAGCTCCTCCTCGGGGCTGGTGTTGCTGCCCGGCTGTGTCTGTGCCGCTCCTGGCGGGGCTCGCTCGGCAGAGGGCCCTGTCGGACAGCGCCACGGCAACCATGCGACTCCTAAAAGCGCCCCCCGTTTCCTCCTGCTCAGAGAGTTGTTTTAAGTAACTTGAGGTTCGCTTGCATTTTCCATATGCAGTTGTTTTCTGACATGCGGGAAGCAGCAACCATTAGTAAAAATGGTGAGCAAATGCTGTTTTATTATACTGTAATTCATTACTTTAGTGAACAAATAGGAATTCCTTGGCCAAAGGAATTCAAACGAGGAAGAGCTTCTCTAATAATTCATGTAACCTTTTACACCCTGCAGAATCTACAGTGTGTTACAAAATCAGAATGCGATATTGTTCCATCTTACTAGTAAAAAGATACAAAAAGAAGAGGGGTTTGGGGGTAACACAGTGACAATACACAGGCTGGAACAGCTACCAAAACGTTTTTATGAAAGGCAGTGCAAACATAAGAACTTATTTATCAAATGGTATATATGAAACAACTTCTGACTTGTGTCCCAAGGCTGGGATTTTAAGAAAATCTTTTATTTTCACAAAATCTTCTTTCATTTATTAACTGGGAAAATGCAAAGTGAATGAAATGGTCCAAATCTGCAGTTTCAAGAGGCATTTTGGAACACCAGTTCCCAAAGTTTCCATGCTCTGATTCTCATGCTACAACCAAATTATGTGCAAGGACCATTTTTGTTCAGCCACACTGAGCTGTTGTGCTCATGTGAACACTTGCTGTAATCTCTGGGTTGAAAGACTGTAGGTTTAACAAATTAGAAGACAAAGGACTCAAAAAAGGGTAAAAGAAGGGCACATGTGCCAAATATCTGAACCATCACCTGGAGTATGAGTGTGTGACATTGGTAAACACTGACATGATCTTGCATCCTGACAGAGTTTGTAAAGGTGCATTAAGAAAAAACGAGCAAATTCGAAGAGCTCTTGCCCCTGGAGTGTGTCAAACAGACTGAAAATACTGGTGCTGGTGGTCTGCCATAATGGGAATAATTAGAAATGAAGCTTCCATTTTAATATTAACTATCTTTTTGATGTGGAAAGTGTTAGACTTCGTCAAAAATTGAGTGAATCATTATAGTCTTTGGCTACTTAGGAAAAGGACAAAAACAATTTCATCATTACACATAGAAATTATCTGAAATCTTTATACTGATATATTTCCACTCTTAAAGGTGCAGGTTTGGGATCTAAGAAAATAGGATTACTATTAAGTTAAGGTATATTTTGAGTATGGTGGAAACATTATTAAATTTTACTGGCATGTCTTTTTTTCTTATACTGTGATTAATGGTCCTGCCCAAGACTGAGGCTCCACTTCAGCTGGCAGTTGGCAAGTTGAGAATACAGCCTAATTAAAAAAATCTCAAAAGTAAAGGAGAAACAGGGAAGTAAAGCACCTTCTACAAGACCACCAACTATGTCAGATGAAACTGATTGGAAACTTGGTTTTGTTTCTAAGTGTAAAAAGCCAAAAGCTTGTGTTGTCTCCTTGGACCTAAGATGAATGGAGGTCTGAAAATATGCCATGTTGTCCTTGGGGAATGTGAAATTATGGTTGTTTACCAGTTTTGGACTGGAAATGCCATCTTATATGCTGTTCTCATCACTGCTGGATCACAGATTGTTTGCTCAGACCTTTTAGAAGAGCAGTGATTGCTGAAGGAAAATCTTCAAATAATGAAATATGAAATTTTGTTTGACAAGAACAAAAAAACACTGAAACGTTGAGACAGAGTTCAATTAAAGGATGGAAGACTTTTCATTGACTTCCAAACACAACAGATCAGGCATCAAAATTCATCTCTCCAATAGAGGGTACACGTACCTAAGTCAAAGAGCAACTGGATTCTGATATACTTTTCATTATGCAAATTTGAATAGCAAGATGTATAAATGTGCAGATGGAAATAAATAGATTTCAGGCTATTATTTGTTAAACCTCTGCTCATAACACTGCAGCTTAGCTGCTTTTGTACAGAACTACAGCTGCAGAGAGGCCAGAAGAATTCAGCAATCAGAGAACATAAGAAGAGTGATTTCCAAAGCATCATTCTAGATGCCCATCTAACTAATTTTCTTCCCTTGTGTCTTCCAGTAGCAAGAGCAGCCACAGACTTGGGTTGGATTCCTCTCACAATCTCTAGAGAAAGTGGAACTGCTAAAATCATATGACCATCCTTTCCCATTTTTCAAAAGCTAAAGCTGTCATTGGTTTGTGGAGAACAAACACTCAGAAACTTTTTGCTTGCCTGGGACCATTGCTGTTCCCTTCCATTCCCAGTTTCAGTACTGGGAAGCTGTTGTGTTGAGTTGTCCCCTTCATGTTTGGCAATGTGCTTTAACCATTATGTCAGCTCCTCTAGAATTGGAAGGATCTCTTCCAGGTGAAGCAAACAAATACACTCTTCCTTCAATTCTTGCTTTTTAAGCCTAGTATCTTCCTTTTCAGTTGCTTCCTGAGTGTGATTTTTCTGATGTGGACAGTCTTTTTAGATCAGCAGTATTTGCCCAAAGTTCATCGCAGTCCAAAAAAAAAAAAACAAAACAAAACAAAAAAAAAACCATTTATTTTAACCTGAACCTTGAATCAGTTGCATGGAAAATTGATATTCCCAGATAATTCCATGTAGACACAAAGTCTTGCTGACCTCTGTGTTATCTCTGGGAGCCTTTCTGCAACTGATTATGCACTAAGAAACGCTTTAGAGATATTGCAGCATTGGTAGTACATCAAGTTTTCAGTCACTCTAGAAAAGACATCTAATTTTATAACACAAAAAGTCCTTCTTAAAAAGGCAGTAATTGCCAGAGACACGGATCATGTCTGAGATAGCAGACAGAGCCCAGAGTTATTTAGTTCACAGCATGCTGAGAGCTCAGAAGCCAACAGCTCAGGCAAATCACTGGAAGCACAAGCTTAGAGATGTCCCTTGCCTTGTGCTCCAACCCCACAGCTGTCCACAGATGGGGAGCACTGGGGAATTATTGTGTGCAGAGTAATGACATTGGTGGTATGTGAACAAGAAAAGAAACACTTAAAAACTGTGCACTGGCTTGAAAAATGTATCTCAACCATCAGGAAAGAGGCTTGTGATCCTTTGTACTTCAAAGACATGATGATAAATCTCACTTCTTAAGGATTACACATAAGTATCTTATGGGTACCAGGGACAATAGGTCAGGGAATTGCCAGGGGAAAAAAAAAAAAGCAAAAAAAAAAGCAGCAAAATAAGGAATTGCTGTTACAAGTCATTGAACAAAATTCTAGTTATGTTTTATGTATTGTTGAATAAAGACCTCATTGTTATTTATTAAAATACCATCATTACCTGATACACCCTATTAAAAGAGGATGGATTTATTGTTGTTCCCACACAACTAAAAGGTAAGGCCCTTCTGACTGCAAAATAATACACTTGCAGCTAATGGAAGCATTTAACAAAGCTGAAAAAAAAGTCCTTGACATTTATTAACAGACCCATAGCTCCCAAAAATCTTCAGACTCTTGACATGAGATTGAAAGATTTTCTTAATTAGTTTATCCTGAAACTAGTTTATCTACTTGCAAATATGAATATTTTAGAAGATCAAACAGAAAGCATGGGCTCATATTGTTTCAAAATTTCTTTTGATGGAATCCTAAACTCACTCTCTGTTCTTCTGTTTTCTTCTGTTCCTGCTTTTCAAACAAATGGGGTGTGAGGTGTCGTGGCAATGAAGCAACTGCTGGAGTTACACTTTCGAGAAATCACTGAGTGCTGGCTTTTCTTATTTGTTGTGACAATGTCATTCTAATAAAAAAGAAGGCTGATGAAGAGGCAAACAAGCCATTTTCAAGATGTTCATCTGTCTTCCAGTTCAAACCACCAGCACCATCTGCTATTATTGTTACAGGTGTGATTATTCATCCTTGCACCAACACTGAGTTATTGGTGAGCAGCAGCTCTTTGCTGCACTCTCTTGGCCAGGCAGTGGTGGCCACTGATGGACAGCAGCCTGGGGGCTTCATTGAGGGGTCTCTCAACCATTCTGGCTCTTTTCTGCTGCAGACCAGTTGGCACAGGTAGTGGATGTAAGGACCTCTCTCTTCTCCATGAAATGAATTCATGTGCAGAACCCTGGAAAAAACAATTCTAAGTGTGACCTGCTTGGGCATCAACAGTTCCCAAATCAGTGTTTATTTAATTTGGGTGTTTTTTTGTTGTTACGGAAATCAGTTAGATATAGTCAGTATTTTTTTAGTTAGTAGACCACATGTTGATGGAGTACAGACATCTCCTGGTAGGTGTGAAAGAGTTTAAGAAGAAAGTGGGATAAAATATGCATATTCTTTCTGTAGAAGAAAGAAAGAAGGGACAGAAACTTTCTGGAAGGATTTTTATTGTCCTTCAAGTTAAGAAAAAAAGGAAAGGTATGTTATTTGAGCCTTGTCTCCCGCAGCCTTCTTTAGAGACTTAGAAGATGAAAGTAAGATCTCTTTGAACATGAAAACCTTCAAGGTAAACACAATTGTTGAGTATTTAGTAAAGGAACTTAATGAACTCTTACTAGTACATTCTTCATATGTCTTCATTTGAAGCACTTGCAATATATCTTAGTATATCCAGAAAGAGCACCACAGGTGTTTGAAGAAAACTGGTTTCCCCTTTGTACTTCTGTATGTAAATTAAATTGCCTGAGCCATTAACAAACACATTGGAGAAAACATCAGAGATGATAGTTGTGAGTTGCAAATATTAATCCATTCCCATTGGCATTTCACTGAAGCCTTTTAGTAATTTAAAATCAGGGGTTTGGATACTGTTTATTTCTATCGTTGTGTTTAAAATTGTATTCTGAATTATGAAAAACAATGTTTCCCAGGGACTCTACATTCTTCTGTTACTGCAACAGTGTTATCCATAATTAAAACAAGTATCTATTTGCTGGAGGTAGAACATCTGATACAGACCATGCATTAAGTCTGATGTGATGTAGTCTCCAGTTGGAGCAAGCTAATTAAATGTGGAAGAACTGTAACTGAAGTGAGGAGGTGAGAAAAAACTACAAACTAAACAGAAGCTGCTATTTAAATGTTTGCACTTTAGAAATGCTTGTATGGCTCGTGTTCCATTTTCTGCAGGACCTTACATAACTACCACCATGACAACAGTGAAGTATATTCTTGTAGCCTATCAAGCAAAATAACTGAATGTCACATTTGAGCTATTCCAGCCCTCTTTATTTTCTTCCACAGAAATCTGTGGAAAAAAAAATGTTGGTTTATATCGGCTGCTGGACTCAGGAACATATTTGTGTACCGTTAAGTTATCTGTAGATATCACCTGAAAATAAAAATTGGTCCTGAAAGCAAAGTTCCTATTTGCCCCAAAACTACTGGAGAGCACTGCAGAAGTTATTCGGGTGCCCAGTGATATCAGTGAGACATTTGGGCTACACACCATAAGAAAGTTTACCACTGTGATTTGCTAATCCCTCCTGGGTTTGTGATACAGTCTCCGAATGAAGATATTACATCAGATAGGTAAGAGGGAGTGCATAAGGATTTCCATGAGGTCTGATCTAGCACACAAGTGTGCAGAGGAGCTGGAAGACCAGAATAAGGTGTTGAAAAAAAAAAAGGAAAACAGATTTTTTTCTCCTCAGGAATACTTTTCTCATTCCTGCTATAAATGTTTCCCTGTTCCATATTGCTTCCTACCGGCAGGGAGAGTGTTAAAGCAAAGTGGACTATCCAGAGGTTGTTAAAGGAGCAAAGAGGAAATGTAAGACAATGACACAGATAAGAATAACTTCAAAGTAGCTCAGATGATAATAGTTGGGTCATCACTTGGAGAAAAGCTAATGAGCTGGCTCTGTCCAGGCTGGAATGGCTCCTCTTCCCAAGGCTAAGTGGGGGATCAAAGAAGCCTAAAACCTCAAAGAACTAGAAAAGGGAGGGAGCTCTGAGTGAGCCAAGAGAGGCTTCCCAGAATGTGTCAATTATGGAGCTGACAGGCTGGAAAGACTCACAGACAGAAGGAATGTGCTGCAAGCAATGTAGCCATTCCTCCTGAGAGAGACTAATCCGGACTTATGTAAATTGTACAGTGTGGAGGTTTAGATTGGGAACATGTATGGAAAAACAAACCATTATTATTTGCATGAACACCTGGGCCTGCAATCTTTGTTTCTTTGAATTGGTGAACAAACAATATTTTGCTATCAAGTAAGTGTGGTTTGGAGCTTTTTAATTAGCCTTTTAGCAGAACTCCTTCAGTAAGGGAGCCCCAGCTGAACGTATTGGAGTAATCCTGATGGTTACCCGGGAACTGTTACCCAGCTACCCAAGGGCAAGCTGCCAAATTGCTTCTTGGGAAACCAAATACCCTGGGCTTGACACTGCTGTAAGGACATAACCTTGAGAAGGGGAAACATTCAATAACCCTGGTGAGGCTTTCCAACAGCAATGCACCAAAACAGGCAATGAATTTCTAAGCACATCTTCTATGGGTGAAAACTATTCTGCAGTAAGGGCTGGTGATGGCCCAGCACTGATGCTGGGCTGCGGATTGTTGGGTTTTTTTGCTTTTTTCCTCCAAGACACTTAACATTTTTCATGAGGATTTTTCTCTCACATTCACTGCATATTTTAAAGTACCTAAGACATAGGTGAAGGTAAAAGATTATTTTGAGCATCTCCCCGATGGTGACAATGGGAGGATCAGTGAATACAACAAAGATGTGGGTATTCATTGGGCCATTTCAGCCAAGCTTTGTTATTTCACAAACACCTTCAACTAGAAAGAGGTAAATAGTGTTATTTGAAGAGAAAGAAATCTCTCTCGAAGACTGTTCATTTTGTCAGTCTACAGAGATGAGCTGTGGCACTTTGAAGAACTCAGTGCAGCAAACCCCCTCACTTTGTGCTACCAGAATCCCTTCCAGGGGATGGACAGAGTCCTTTCCCATTTGGCACTGACAGCAGCACAGACTAAACTGCGACCTTATGGTGCTGAAGTGTGATAATGGCCTGACAATACCAGATGAAACACTCAGCTGCTCCCCCCAGGTTCTCTTTCTGAGAGCCCAGAACAGTCTGCTGATACCATCCAGCACTTGGATGGAGACCTGCCAATGCACCACATGGCTCAAGTGAAAGAAAAGAGAACTGAAAGACATCAAAATGCAGAAAATTACTTTTTAGACTTCTTATGTCATTACTTGCATACTTTTAGGCTTTGCTCATGTGTAACCTATTTAGAGAACCCCAAGTATGGCTATTATAATGATACAGCCAATCAGAGATCAGATCAAACAATCATCAGTGATTTAGTCATTAATGGATGATTTTTTTAAAAGATGTTATCAAATATACTGAATTATGCCATTATAGATGCAGCTGTTTTCCTTGATACAAGACCTTCTTTCTATAGATCACTCCCACTGGAAGCTTTTCCTGAGTGGCAGCGACTCTGACTTAATCCATCTTTTTTTCCACGTAGTCTCTTCTCTTTCATGGAATTGTTTTAGTGTTGTTATTATAGGCTTCCATAGAGATAACATTTTTAATAGCCTGTTCTATTTTAGCTCCATACCCGGTGCCTCAATTCTATCAGAAAACGCTCTGCAGAGTCACCAGGGTATAAGAATCTGATTAGAAAACTTGGGGCACTGTCTTTTTAGAAAGAATCTTTGTGTTATCCATAGCAGAGGAAAATTAACTACCCAGTGAAGTCATAATACACAAAACTAATTCAAAATTTCGATGACTACTCACTTATTCAAGCATTTGCCCCTAGAGAGAAGAACGGATCAAAGTGGTTATAGGTGGTTTCATGATAATACCTTTACATTCCTGCAATGCCTTTCTTGCCAAGATATTTTACAAGTAGATACAACCCAAGGGTTGTAGAAACAAAAATTATTTTAGCCCAAATAACAGTGCTTTCAGTGGGAAAAGCCAGGATTTAATTTTTCTTTCTGATTGTCACTTTCAGACTTTATCATGGACTTGACATTGTTTATCCTACAGTCACATTTCTGATTGACTGATGACTTTAGCTAGAAAGAGACACAAATTGGATTAACTCAATTCTTTACTCTAGGAAATAATGCCTTTTGTCTTGGTTTCTGACCTTCTATGTTCATTTCTGAGATAAATGAAATAAAAGGTTTACAATTCTGTATGCTAATAACACCTTATACATTCTTAGGAGGATCTAATTATAGTTGATTTACCATTGATTTATTTTTAAAAAAGAAGCCAATCTACTGCAGTAGTCTACTGTCCAAAAAGCATTAAAAAGTTGAGCCCTGTGTTACAACACTTAAGTGCTGGCATGTTGGCTTTCATCACCACATGCACAAGCTACTGAGCGAGTCAGTGACTGAATAATAACTTGTTTAATAATCTTTTGTCAACTGTAGTATCTCATCTGGAGGGTTATCATAATAAAGACAGTAATTGTTTCTTCAAAGTAGCCATTAGAGAATTCTGTAACTGCTACCACTCTAATTAGAGCATTCAAGATTAATTTCAAGAATAGCATTCCCTGAGAGTTCAGTCACAGGAGACACTCATTTAGAGAGAAATAAAGCTGTTGTCCATATATGTGTAAAGGCTGGGCCCCATTAGATGGGATACTCAATAAAGCAGAATCCTCTAGCAAGTAGACATGTAAAGTACTGAACTCACTTTTCCAAGGTCATTGTCTGCCTGGGAACTGAAGAATTATTTCCTTAGTGTTGTCTAATGTCCAGTTCACTAAGACCTGTTGCCTTTCAGATGTGCATCATTTGAGGAAAGTACTTTATACTCTGAGAGCTCAAGGGCTGCAGGGGTACCTCTGGGAAACAGCCAAGCATCCCAGTGGGTGACAGGCAGCTTTTCCAGGTGTACCTGGGACAGACTGATCAAAAACCTGCTTAACATAGTACAACTTATTTGCAAAGGCAATTGCACAGTTTCCTGATTTTTCTCATGCAGCCCAAGTTTGATTGCAGGCAAAAAGGCATAAATCAGCCTCCTTTCCGAAGCAAAGCAAACCCTAAACTCACTGGGTGTGGACAACTGTGAGACCTCAGGGAAAGACACAATTGGCATCATTTATTCATTGTGGGAGTTGGGACAGAGAAGTGGAAATGACGGGACAGGGCTGTTTCATCTGGTGTTAATGTTTGTGTGCCATCTTCTTTATCTGCAACACTTACCATAACGATGAAACCACCGAGAGACACCAGATGGTGCTGGTGTAGATGCTCTTGCTGCTTGGGACACCCTGCTGATATGGCAATTTGATTTTGGAGGAATGTTCATGGTCAGCTGGGTTGCATTCAGTTCTGGAAGCTGAATACAAGGCCAACAGTATTTGTACTAATGAGGCACAGGACTCTATATAACTGCAGCAATGGCCTGGGAGCCCAAATTAAATTCCTGACTTAGAATTGCAATGAATTTAAGGGAAGCTGGGATTCAGGTTTGGATCTGAAGCTTACTGAAAGAGACCTTTCTGCTTAGCCAGAATCATCTGCCTCTGAATCACTTGGGTCGAATCAGAGTAATGCAATATGTCCAGAAACCAAAGTGAATTCCAAAAGCTGCAGAACTAGTTGCCTTCTGCTAGTTGAGCAAGTAGTCTAAATGCTTTCACTCTTTTAGGATGGTGGAGACATTGTATAAACCGTGCTTTTAAAGTCAACCTGCAAACATTTGAGCCCCTTGTGGCTGCACACAAGAGCTGGTGTGCTTCTGCACATCACTGGGGTGTAGTAAATACTATCCACTGAGAAACAAGTCTTTTTGTATCAGCAGGTGTACAAGCTAAATACACAGGGATCCTCTTCAGGGTGCTGAGAAATGGTGCTTCCTCATGTGTGAAGGTGTTCACGTTGCTACTCACCACCCAGCACATTGAAAATACCCCTGTTGTTCTCCATAGCTCTTGATTTTCATTTTAAATGCAGACAACATGCACACTACAGCTACATTTAATTTTCTACATGTGCTGTGCTGATATGCTGTCAGGTCCCTTTGCCTGAATATTAATCCCTTTCTTTGATGTGTGAAATTTTACATTTCAATCAAAGGGTCTTATTTTTCATTGCCAAACTGCTTTATGACCAAAGTTCTCACGGTGTTCTTTTTGTGTTTTATATACTTTAACTTTTTACTTGCTTGTGCTCCCACAGCCCTGCAAGCAGCTACAATTCTAGTACATTCAGTGCAACAATTTATCAGTTGAAGAGAACTCTGGCAAAAGTATCACATTGTACCCACCTAGAACTGTTATCTTGGAGTAGGTGAGCCATTTCAGCCTAATTACTGTCAATAGGTAAGGAAGAATATCCACAGCGTAAGTTTTTCTTTCAACTTCTTCCTATTCTAGAGATGGAAATATCCTCTCTCTTTTTTTTTTAAACCATGAAATGAGCCATGGATCAGAGAAAAAAATAAATCTCAAATTTCAGTAGCACTGAAAAACAACACAATCACAGTGTTATGTAACTTCTTTCCACTGTCTGATCTCACAGGATAGCAGGCAATAGGAAATATAGCTGAAGATGATTCATCATATGGCTGAAACAGATGTTCCTCAATTTGAAACGTATCATCTCAGCCAGGCAAATAGAACTCTGGTGGATGTCAGACGCAGTTACATTTGCCTGACAGATACCCCACGCTTTGGAATAACATTACTGCTAATGATAGCCTAGTGCTGATGTGGAGTTCTTTGTTTTGCTGTTGATGTAGAGCAGTCAGGTCTGCTTGGTGCATCCATTAGCAATAAAGCTCTGTGTGTGTGTGGGATTGCTAAATTGAATTATAATGCAAAACACAGACGCCATCCTCACTTCATTTTTCAAGCGGTGCCTGTGCAGTCTCAAAAACAACACTTAATAAAGCAAGTTACTCTCCTCCATGGAGTTCAACCACCTGATTTATTTCCCTTTAGGATAACAACTTCCCGTGGTCGACCTTTGAGCAGAGCTGAAGTTACATCCCCGTGCAAGAGGCCAGCCTTTTTTTGTGTGGCTACGACCCTGTCTGATGTTTGTTGCCAACTCTAACTGTACTGGGGCCAGCAGGCACTGCCACCTCTCAGAGCTCTGAGGATGTCTTGGTGAGGATTCAAAATGCTAAAGTGCCTGTCTCCACGTGGCTCCTTCACAAAATGCTAGAGTGGCTTTGCATGTTTCCTCAGTGGGGTTTGAGGGCTGCTCTAGTATCAAAAGCCTTTTTTCATTCAGGTGAGGTGCCTGTTTGCATAGCAAACAAGAGAGGTTGTAACAGCCTGGGTGCTGGACAGCTGCAGAGATGTGAAGATTCACCAGGACTGCTGTGCAAGATCAGAGGCAGTTTAAGCCCAAGATTGAAGATTTATACTCAAAAATGCTTAACAGGGGTTTTATGAGGATAACAGACAGGGAATACACAGCTTGTTCTTTTCTTCCTTGCTTGACGGGCAAAGTTTGGTCAGTACCTTTTTTCCTGCTTGCTATTAAATTCTTAGGCTGACTTGTGTGAAAGCACTGTAAGTAGATACAGTTTTCCACTCCTTATCAACTAGGAGTTATAGACCAAAAGTACAATTTACCAATTTGCCAGAGCTCTCCATGTTACCAAATTCTGGAGGAGTACACAGAGCTGAAGTTAGAGCAGTGGCAAACTAGGAAATTTTGGCTTTTTTGGGGGATTATTTACCTTTCTAGGCATCATTAAAAAGCTGGGGATGTGCTTTATTTTGTTTGGTGGTGGCTCTCTGTAAGAGCACTTGCACGTCTTCCTGGGAGATACCCAAAAAGAATTTCTGCAGTTTGCTGTGGGAGGTAAAAGGGTAGGAAAGCAATTAAAAACAGAAAGAAATATTCTATTTTTTTTGAGAACTTACATAGTTATACATCAAATATTGAACATTTTCATAAGTCAGCCACTCATCATTGAAGAAAACACACATTTATACTGGCTAGCAAGATTGACTTTTACTGTGAATGAGCAGTGTGTAGAATGCAAAGGTGACTGACAGCCAGCGAAAATTAAAAAGACACTTGTATTGCCAAAGTACTTTCTTTAGCAACAGATAAATGCATTAAGAGTAGCCTAAAGGCACGGGTTGGCTTGTTTTGATTAGGCATAGCAATTTGCTCTCTTACATGGGGCTCTAATCACTTGTAACTGCAAGTAGACTGATTTGCTAAATATACTGATGGCATCCACCGAGGCACTGTCAGCTTGGAAGCAGCTTGTGGAAGCTGCAGCTTCTCTCCCGTGTGCACACACACATGTGTCTTCCAGCATGGAGGGAACGAGCTGGAGCAGAACAGAGAGACTGGACTCTCCCCTGTGCTTCTTGTGGGACGACCTTTCCATTCAATTCTTCATAAGACCTGAAATGAAAATGACTCAGTGCTCCTGTAGACTTAAAAGCCTTATGAAAGGCTTCAAATAGGGTTAAAACGAAGCTAAGAGGGGGGGGGGAAAAATCCCTCTCTGTTTTTCTCACTGTAAAAGGAACTTCAACAGATCAAGGAATAAAATTTGAAAACGGCTGCTTGGTGGTTTAACATAAACAATCCCAGTGATGAAAGCACAATATGGGGCTAATTATCTGTTCAAATAAATCTGATTGAAGCTAATGAGCATTTGAACAATCCATTAAGCCTCCAGTTTGGGTTTGGGGTTTTTTTGGGTTTTTTTGCTTTTGTTTTTTTTCTGTCCAATTTTCTTTGGTAAGCAAAAATGACATATCCCAAACTTTTATTAAGGATACCATCTCCCTCTGCATCTTCCCATCTTTTACAGAGATCCCTCTTCTGACAGGGCACCGCATTTCCAGCAGAAAGGACATTGAACTTGCTCCCATATGACAACTTGATGCAGTGAGAGCTGCTGGAGCCAAAACTCAGTTCAGAAAGAGCCCAGTTCTTCACACTGCCATTGCAGTTTGCAGATGTAGTAGAGGACAGAGGCTGCAGAACCCTTCTGGGGAGCTTTTGTCCTCCTCAGTGGAACAATCCTCTGTGACTGTGCAGTAATTTCAGTACTGAGGAGAGGCTCTCACAATCAATGGATCTCCAGTGTTTCACTGTCCTTCATAGAACTTTTATTTTTTTGTTCCAAGATGCCTGATATTCTCAAAGTTCTTTAGGAAAGAATGCCTCAGCATGCCAGTATCATTCAGAGTACTAATGAATTTTCTGACATGTGTTCTTCATGTTAAATAGTAGTTTTAGTCACTGATAACAACAATTTATTTGAGGAAGGAAAAAAAGTTCTTTTCAGAAAATTATCCAATTAACTCTTATGTCCCTTTCAGCCTATTGGTCTATAGTGAATAAACCTGGATGTTTTATTTGAATCAATGTTTGTAACTCCTGCCTGTGTAAATCCATTTATCTTCCAGTCCTTGGCCATACACTTGAGCAGTGATATATTTAGACTGCATAAAGGCTTTTTTTTTTTTTTTTTTTAAATATATAAATAACTACCCTTTCTGGTGGCTACACAATCAAGCACTTCCCCGAATAGTATGTGACATCTTCTAAGTGAATTCAGATGAGATTCTGGCAGCATAATCACCCCTTTGATCTCAAGAGGTGCAGATAGCAGAGTCAGCTGTGGTGCTGGTGCAGTGCTGAGACTGGAGGTGTGAGCTTGGCCAGGAGGGTGAACCCTCTGCACGACTGGCTCTACAGTCCTCCCCTGAATTACCTCTTTTCTTCTTTCTGTAGCAAAGTAGTGGCTTCTTCTCATCTCTGCAGGAGTGAGGAGGCCATGGGACCTCAGGTTCTGTGCTGTGAAAGGGCAGCATGTGCCCCCGTGGTGTCACACTTCCTCACGAGTGTAACCAACACAGGGATGTGGAACAAAACGACCCTAAAGGTTTGCGTTCAGTCCCTCGAGTCACACTGGACTGGAGGGACACCCCTTGCCCCTGGGATACAGCTGGAAGCAGTAGTGAGTGTCTGGTCAGAGCCACAGAGGTGTTTTTATCTCTCCATTTTGCCAAGTCTCACAGCACACAAACACTCGGTCCTTGCAGGGGGGTGCCTTTCACTGTGCACACTTTTGGGTTGTGTCTGCTGCTGCAGAGGGATGTGTTGGGAACCTGGGAAGTATATCCAGCTTCATCCAGCTCCCAAAGAGGGAAAGCTAAAAGCTCATATAGCTCAGCAGATGAGACTTTTGCCTCTGTCTGGTTAAGCCAGGACAAGGCTCTAGTGGTTTAATGTGTTTAGAATTGGATATAGATTTTTAAGAATTGGATATAGATTTTTAAAAGAAGCCCTGAAGATTTAATTCTTGCCATCTTCTTGGACATAAGGAGCTGTTTCTTGCAAAACAAAAATGAAAGATTTTTAATTGAACTCTGAATTAATTTCAAAATCCATTCTTTTCCTTAGATGAGAAACAATTTTTTATGTTTGCTTGTTTCACACTTACATTCCAGAAAACTGGCCTTGTGCAGGCTCAGGCATTGAAACTGCCTGTGGTGGAATGATTTTTGGTTACAGAGAAACCTCACTTGCTGTAACAAATAATGAAAGCATGTAATGGAAAAAGTATTTTAAAGCCATTTCTTTAAAAAGCCAGCAAAAGCTTAATAACAATGTAAAAATCTTTTAAGGTAAGTTTTGGAGATCTGGAAACGCTTGCTGTAAACAATTTTTCTCAATATCTTGCCCTGGAGATCCAATTTGCTGTTATTAAACATACTGAGGTATTCTTGTTAGAAGCAGGACTAAAAATAACCTCTCAGCATGCTGTTGCACTGGTATTTTTAGGCCTAAGTGTTTATTCCTCCTACCAATCACTGCTTTCTATTAATTAGTTTTCAGTGACAACTCCATTTTATCTTTCTGTGGCTTGATTCCAAAGAAATTTTATTTGGACAGACTTTAGGTGCTCTGTTCTCAGTCATTACAGTGTGGAAAATAAAGAGGGTCTGCTGTAAAAAGAGCAATACATTTGTTGATCAGCTGTTCCTCATTTGCCAGCAAAGAAAAAAAATAATCCAAAGAAATGAAGCCAACTTTTTATTAGGAAGGTAGCCATGCTCCAAGCACAGTCAGTGGTTTTTATTGTCATTTTATGGCAGAACAAATGACCAGGTGAGAGTCAATGCGATCAAACCATTGTAAATCCTGGTTTTATTTGGACTGTGTTTGCATGGTTAGAAGCTAATAATATTAACTTGATCACTGGCTTATTTAATGAATACAAGTAAGCCTAATAATTTCTGAGAAAGCTCATTTGAAGGGGAAAATTGTGGCCCTTTTGAAGGACTCTGAGCATGAAGACACGAAACAAACTGAGCCCATGTAGGCTGATTTCCAAGAGCTGGTCTGAGTAAGTGAAATGCTCAACCCACTCACAACTGGGCAGATCCAAAGCTGCTGGGTGAAAAGAGGCCAACTACAGGTGTTACTGAGCCCTCACTCCAGTAACAGAGGATCTAATGCAACATCTGCCTTTAGTTCTGCATAAATATGACCCAGAAGAGCACCAGAGTAATCAGATTCTGTAGTGAGAGGTGTTGTGGTAATGAATGTCAGGTGTTGAAAGGTGTGTAAGGATATTTAGTGTTATAGCCCGACTAAAACCTCCTCCCAATCGCAATCATTGATCAGCTTAGTCCTGAAACATGTTGTCATCTTGCCCTGGCTGATTTAACTTCAAGTTGTATTTGTATTTATGTTTTAGTGCCCTCATACATCTATCATTTGCAGTGGCAGTGTTCAAGCATTGGGGAATATAATTATGAGAAAACTGAAAGAATAATCAACACTTTTTATATTGCACTGTAGTATACTGAGGACCCAGTAAATGGCCAAATCTGCACTGTGGTAGGGCAAGAATTGCTCAAATATAACAAAAAGCCTGTCCTTGTTCTGAGAGGTTTCATGTTAAGGTAGAGTTTCAGTATGGTAAGAAATATTGGTCTCTTAATCCATATAAACATGGCCAATTACTGAAAAATTGGTGCTATTCCCTGCAGCAGTCATTCCTTGGTTTGTGATATTCTTGGTGCTACTGGGCTGTATGGAGCAAAGACAGCTCCAGGTGGGATTTCCTGCTGTCTCTTCCTTCCCTTGGGCAGAGTTTGAGGTGTCCATCTCACTGCAAAGCACCTGTCTCAAAGTCAATCCCTTTGAATCCTCAGTGCTTGTGAAGTGTGTTAAAAGTAAAATGTCCTACATGAGCACTGGAAGTCATGGGAAGGCAGGACAAGTGGCCATCCTGAGGGTTCTGGGGGACACTGACTTCTTCCCTGACGCCCATGGAACTCGTGGAAAGGTTTTCCAAACAAAAAAAAAGGAGGAAAGGCATTATAACAGCAAACCATGATGCAATCAAAGGCCGGGGAAAATCTTGCAAGTCGTTGCTCTGAAGTGTTGACAGCTAAATGTAATAATAAAGGTCTGGACTGAAATGTGTCCCAGTCCCCTGTGTGGGGGAAACTGGAGCTTTGGGAGCTGCTGGGCTGTTTTCTGTGTTTCCTCCAAGGACTGGAAAGAAGGAGCCTTTTTTTGCTGTTGCCTTTGTTAAGCTCTCAGGGGATCTGACAGCAGCTGCTGGCAGGAACAGCTCACCAGCATGTCTTGGGTGCAGGAGGGAAGTAATTTCTCACATTCAGTGTTGTACAGCCACCCTTGGGTCCCCTTCTCCCAAGCCCCAAATGCCATAACCCTCAGTTTTCAACAGATTCCAGGACTTCTGTCAGGCAGGGGAGGTCGAGGAGGATGTACATGAGGGACAGAGAATCACTGGTGACATGACATGTGCAGTCTCACTCTAGGGCTTGTACTGAGTGAATAAGTCTTCTTCATTCTTTAATTTTTTTCCGTTTTTCTTTAAATATTCTTCTCTGCAGGGAGCTAAAGCTAAAGCCCCTAGTCCAACAGTCTGAGAACAAGAGAAAGAATTTAATAGCTCCTGGCTTCTCATCTCTGGGCAGACAAAGAACTGCATTGTGTCCTTGAGCAAATTATTTGAACTCTTAACATCAAATTCACCTCTATTCATGCTCTTTGCAACCTCGATGTCATTATATTGACAACGTAATTTATTCTAAATTCCCAAGATCAGTGTTTGTCTTTCTTGTAAGTATTTTGCAAGGAAAGGTTCCTTCTCTGGTTTTGCTAAGAAGTCTGCATTTCTAAGTATTGTAAGTAGGCAAGGACTACAGACTGTATTCGTCCTAAGGCTTCTGTATTTCTGGTGGGATCATGAATGAAAATACAGACATAATTATAGACTTAAAGGGAAAGAGATTCCCTATACCCAGTATGTTCCATATGGAAATAAAAAGGCCTGCTACATTAACACAGGCATTCTGAACTCCTATAATTTCTTGCTCTTATAAGTTTCTTCATTTTTCAGGCTTCACATGCCTTCTTTAATGTGTCATTCTCCTGAAAAAGGGCAATGGTGACAATCTCCTCTCTGGTAGTGAGAGGGAAGCAAGGAGAGGCAGTCTCCTGGTGAGTTATAAGGCTGCTTCCTCTCCTTTGCTTTTAAGCATTTAATTCTAAAGGGGCAGGACCTGCCCCAGTAATTGAGAGGAACACTTTTCATCTGCTACAAGTCCTGCTGCTCTATCAGAATGTCACAGCTCACAGGATCCTGCAGGGGAACAAGTAGATCCTCCTACAGAACCTGCAGGGCTCACTGTGGTGCCCTTGCTCTCAGGTGCTGCTGCCTTTAAACTTCTGGTTCTGGTGCCAGTTGGGAGAAACTCACAGACCCAGGATAGCGGACACGTGTCACTTGCCTCTATAAGACCATATGATCCTTATAAAAGTCCAAATTGTGCTTCCAAGCACAATTAGATGCATCTAAGACTGAGGGTGTAAGTGCTTTAGGCCTTAAAAGATGCAAGAAACACATTTTGGTTTTATAAATGAATGTTCTTGAATAAGTCAGGGCTAATGTTTCAGACTTGGGGAAGCACCAGTTCCCAGGGTGTGCTTGTCTGGCTGGAGTGCTGCAGGCAGGGGCACCTGTGCAGGAAGACTTTACACAATCTTGTGTCTATCCAGACTTGACTGTTTGCAAAAGAGTCAAGCTCAGCTGTTCTGAACCACAGCAAACAGAGATTCTCCTTGGGACTGTGTTTAAAGTAGTGAGATCAAAACACTGGAGTGTTTAAATAGAAGCTTGTTGTGCTGATGGCTTTTGCTAAGTTGTATTTCTTCTGCATAAATTGACAGCAACTTGAGAAATTCTGCTGGGACTCCACTTGCATTTCTGAAGTATCACCTAAGCAGCAGCTCAGGCTTTCTTTATTTGACGTTTTCCCAGAAGAAAAATGGTAGTATCTGCAGCCTGATTTTTTTTTTTCTTTTTTTTTTGGTGAAGTATTGTTTTCTCTCACTCTTTCATTGCATGCAGTTATTTATGTCTGCCACACTATGTTTCTTTGGTAGAGGAATTTAGGACTAACACCTGCTCCTGCTCTTGGGTAAATATGAGTTTTCCCAGCTGAAATATTTTAACATTGTCACAGAGCTGGGGGTTTTAATTGTTATTATTATTGTATATTCATGTGCTGGCCAAGTAGCTTATAAAATGGGTAATACCAGTCTCCAACTGCTCAAGAAGAAACTTTTCCCCCTATCCTAGTTCTAGTAGCCTCAAAGATAATACTTTTGACCCTTGTTATTACCTGTAATTATTTTCTCTTTTGCTAATCCCTTGATTTAGTCACTGCTCATTTTTCCCTCTGAACATCCATGAAAGAGAACCACTGGGAACTCTCAATTTTTTTCCCCAAAAAACCTTTTGATTGCAGTCTATTTTCAAATCCCTAATTGCTTTGCAATACCTAATCTTTTTATCTGGTGTCTTCTTGTCCTTGAAAATCTTTTACTGCTGGGAATGAGAATACTGCTCATGACAGGGACTCAGCTTTGTTTGGGAAGGTTTGTGCTGCAGCTGCAGTGGGCTGGATCCATTGCACCCTTCCACTTGTCCTGGTTGGGATTTGTTTGGTGTGTTAAACTCCTTTGGAGCACCACAAACTCTGAGCTGAGTGATCCCAGGGCTGGCAGGGAGATCATACCTGACAGCCCTCTCAATCATGCAAATCACTGAGCAGTGCCTGGGATTTGCTGGTCTTTGGCACACACCTGCTGACTTCAATAAGCTTCCAAACTGTGCATTTTGCTTCCAAAGAAACTATCCAAGCTCCCTGCAAAAGGATCTTATTTAATGTACACAGAGGCTTGAAAGAAGAGAGGTGAGCTCATATAGGAGAGCAGAAGATTCCTAATTACTCCAGGGATGGAAGCTGAGCTGGAGGAAAACAAAGCAAAGCTACCAGAGATCCCTCCAGCCTGTGCTCAGGACATACCAGTTGTTTGTGCTGAGGCAGGACTGAGGGACTAAAGACCAAAAATTTAGGATTGATCCACAGTATAAATGTTACAAGTCAATAATACCGGGATATAACTTCTTCAGTGAAAATTCACATTGCATTTGATTGACAGGATTTATTCATTCACGATGGGTTTGTCAAATTGCCTCAGCTAAAGGATTCATCAAGATAAATAGCTTTAATCTTGAAAGTTTTTGTAAAAACCAGATTTGAATATTTTTCCACATTTTTAAACAAGTTTTTACTATTTTGTCCAGATGCACCTGAATATTTTAAAGCTGGTAAATGCCTTACCATGACATTTTTTACTGGGGAGAGCGATGGATGTTTGCAGTGTATCTGTTTAGACAAGGAAGTAGAAACCAAACCAAACCAAGTTCTTCACACAACTTGGCTTACTGAGTTGTAAAATTGTGGAGATGGAGTTGCTCCACAGCTAGAAGGAGCTGAGGGTTGGAAATACCTCTGTAAGGACTTTCCTAAAATTGCCCAATACTATTGTACATAACTTAGCATGTCTAAGAGAAAGCTTTTTTTTTTTTTTTTTTTTTGATACTTTTAGTCTAAATGGACAAGGTAAGTGATGAAATAGTGGCACTGAGAAGATGTGATTTGTGAACAATAGGAGAGGAATGGCAGAGAAGGGCAAGGAGCAAAGAGAAAAACTCATTCAGTTGAGTCATATAACATGCTGCAGGAATTG
Organism: Formicarius rufipectus; assembly: GCA_013399695.1. Classification (NCBI taxonomy): domain Eukaryota; kingdom Metazoa; phylum Chordata; class Aves; order Passeriformes; family Formicariidae; genus Formicarius; species Formicarius rufipectus. The sequence continues at coordinate 4,308,611 of VXAU01000197.1, forward strand.
CTGAAATGCACTGTAGAGGAGGAAGTGCAGCCCTTTATTTCCACTCTCTGTCATCTGTGAAAACCTGTGTGGTTGGGAATGGTCCTCCTGGCTCCTTAGAACAGGTGAAAAATGTGGAAAGGTCATAAGAAAATATTTGAAAAGGAAAGTAAAAGACATTCTCCTTTGAAAGATGTTGAACAACTAAAATTTTCTCCAGTGTATTTTTTGTTTTTCGGTTATGATGGGAACAAGGTGTGAATCCGAACTTACCAACCACATGCTCCCTGTACTTGCTTTTTTTTTTGCTTCAGCCTTTAACACCTAAATATTAACAACTTGGTAGGTCAGGTGCTTCGAGGTGCCTCTGCAGTAACAATGAATTCAGGCTCAAGTGAAAACAACCACACAGCCTCTATCAGGGCAAAAATGAATGAAAGAGTAGTCAGAGATATTCAGTGTGAAGAAGAATCGTCTGATCCGAATCAGCAATTGGAAAAACTGTTCTTTTGCTGTTCATTTGGAGGTTTATTTGTTGTTGCAGCCTGTGAGAGAAATCACCTTTAGTTTCCAAGTGTCAAATCAGAGACCTGAGGCTCCAGTAACCCTCCCCAGCTCAGTGAGCATTCCCTGCAACTCCCCCTTCCGAGGGGCTTCGCTCCTGTGCTGGGTGTGGACTGGGGGGAAGAGGCTGGAAGGGATTTCCTCCCACTGGAGCATCTCTAGCCTTTTCATATGACCACAGAACCACTTGCCCCTCCCTCAAATAAGATCAGCTCTGTGTCTCCCAGTGCCCTTTGCAGTGGAGGACAAGGAATAAAAGGCACTCCTCGAGCTGCTATGACTGGAAGCACATCCTGAGGTTTGGCTCTCCCTGCAGGATCAGTGCCACTCGCTGCCCTTCTGAAAGCTGGGCAGAGCCATGGGCAGGACTGAGGTGCTCCATAAATGCCAGACACAGGAGGACAGACACTTTCCCAAGCCTTTCTCACTGAAAGGAGAGGTTATTACCACCCAAGGGTATTTAAGGAGTACAGGGGCACTTAAGGAGACAGGTAAGGGAGGTGGAGGACAAAGGGAAACAGCAGCTTATTGGAATGCTTTTTTACTTCAGATATCTTTTAAAAAGGGGGGGAAAGGGAGAAGATTGACTCAAGGAAGTTCAGCAAAGTGGCACACTGCTCCTGTGACAGTTAAGGCTGCTACTTCAGTGCTTACGCTGGGAGATCAGGAACAGAATAATTGCCTCTACGTGTTGTACATCTCTTGGTCTGCCAAGCAGGAAACAGAATCCTCAGTGCATTTATGCCCAAGGGAAGAGATGAATAAAAACCAACTGCAGTTGGCTCTGCTTCCTTCAGCATTTTGTTTCAGACTCCTTGCTGTACCAGCAAGTGTCACTATGGTCTTTGCTATACAGCAGCATGGATGAGAATGTGAGGTTTGGAAAAGGAAAGGGAGGGAGGAACCCTAATCATGATTAGGAGTGGGGTTTTGCCACACCTCTCTCCAGAATCAGTGACCTCGACTTCCAATCTCCCTGTGTTTCCATTGGCAAAATGACCTGAGATTGTTTGTTAAATCTTTCACTCTGGAGACATTTTAATGGTAGGATCATGTGACAAAATCTCATTATTTTTCTTTCTTATGGGGATAATTGCTGTTTGTAATAATCAGGGTGTCATTTTCAAGGCAGTCTATTTGCTAAACCATGTTTTTAAGTTTAACTTAAAGTCAGATATTTGGGAGTGGAAATTCATTGGGGTGTAGTGTTAGTTCTCTAGATAAGGAAACAAAATATTAATTTAGAAAAAGGAGTGAAGTGAAATCTGTGTCTGTAATTTTATTTATCCTCTGCTTTTTCAATGTTGTTGAATATTTTGGCAACCTTTCCAATATACTGAATATTAGATGGGGAAGGGTGAAAATGGAAATGCATCGGGGAAATGGAAAAACACCAACACTCCCCTTACTGAAACAAAACCAAATTATTACAACAAATATTATCATGAATATGGAAAGGAAGAAAGATTGTGTTTTCTTTTCCAATTGCCTAACCACAATTTCATGTTCCACACAAAGGAAATTCAGTTGCATACTGAAATGTTAAGCTCTTAAACAAATTTCACCTGCAGGAGACCTACAACTTAAAAAGATATTACTATATATTTCTTCTTTCTTTGCCTAAGTATTTATTCTTAACCCTTTGTGCCTAGCTGACTCAGATAATTTCAAAATCCTAGAAACTACATCTGAGACCCTATCCATGTGCAGGATGGATGCTTTGGGTGAAATTCTTGGTGTGCTGCAGTGAAGGTGCTGGCTCCCAGTGGATCCTCACCCAGCTGGGATTCCACACTTTATTCCTTAGTCATGTCCCTGTGCCTTTTCCTGGATCCTCCTGCATGTTGTACAAAGCATGGGAGGGTTCCTACAAAGGGAGGGAGGGCCGTCAAAAAGGGTAACACCACAAAACTGAGCTCCTTCCCACATTTGGGATTTCCTTTGCCAAGGGCAGTCCTGACATGTGGACGTGAGGTTTGGCTTGCAGGTTGTTGGCATTCCAGGGAAGTGGAGAATGGGACTGGAGCAGCAGGGATGGATCCCTTCCGTGGCTAACTCCAGGCTTGCTGCAGCCACCAGCTGGTGCAATCTTGCCTTTGCTAAGTGCACCACAGAGGAACCTTGACAACAGGAAGAATGACTGACTTCAGGGAGGAGAATTAGAATTGTTTGACCTTTCATAGTCTCTTTTCATCAGCTCTACAGAAAAGAATATCATAGCTCAGAGCTCTTGTTCCCTCAGGTTTCTTTCACTTTAATAACATTCCTGCATGGATGTAATAAAAGTCTCTTTTCTTCGTGAGCTCGTTTTTCTCCCTTTATTTCTACTTGGCATTCTTGACTTTGCTGATCACGATCAGGACAATAATAAAAACCTCAGGTTGTGCTGGAGGAGGCAGGATTTTTGTCTTAGCCACCAAGTTTCCCATTTCCATTGTATTCATTACAATGTGCCTCATAAAGACATCAGATCTGATTTTGTAGATTCACAAGTTCAGCTGGTTAGGTATCTTTGGGGAAACACCAGGAGCAATCCTCAGTATTGCCAAACTCTGCTCATTACTACCCTAAATTTACAAGCTTTGCTAAGCCACGGAGTGATGTTTCTCCTGCCAACGATATACCAAAAGGTAAATACTGTCATTAATTTCTCTTACATAAAAGGGGTTTGTTGTGGCACTTCTGTTTGCTAAGCAGGTTGTTGTTGTCCATCAGTCAGTGGGTCACTGAAACCTTCCACAATTCCAAGTCATGAAGAATGTTACTGATAATTCCTTTGATTTCAAACAGTTTCCTCATGTAGATGGAAAAGCATAGCACTGTCAGCTGGAGCAGAATAAGGGGGAGGAATTTTCCTGCACGTTTTCAGGGAAGTTCCTACACCTTTTGTAGATGTTGGCTGTCATTTTTTAGAGTGTCACAGCACTACGGACAGCCTGTACTGTGAGCATTGTGAGAAAATTCCGGAGTTTTATTTTCAGCAGTTCTTAGTGATTTGAAACAGGAATTAGTGACAGGAATAATTATGTCCTCCAAAAGTTGGTGAAGGTAACTGATCTTCAAATAGAAAAATAAAACCCAAACCAAACCTAGCTGTTTGTGACATGATTATGAAGCCTGCATGCTTTACCAGCATTTGCAAAATAAAGAAGACAAGAGTCAGCTGCTGGTTTATATAATCAAACCCCAGATTAGTACTTGGAGTTCTGGACATGGAAATTGCATTTCTTACCCAAGGCAATGTTTTAATGTTGCATGTCTTCCACATCACAGGGACTTCTTCAGGAGGTTCTCCTTATGTATGTATGTATGTGTGTATATATATAGTCTGTAAGTCTTTAATTTCTTTTAAATGATCACAGTCATCTCTCCTCATGAAGGAAAGTCAGGCTGTTCTTTGCTATCTGCTTTGTGACAGAGAGATACCGAGCTAGATTTTAGGAAGTATTCAAAGAAGACAAAATTTTCTTTTACATAATGCAGGAGTTAATTCAAACTAAAATTTTCTTTCTGCCTCTTTTATAAGTTTGCTGCTCTTGTACTGGAATGGATTGCTGTTACAAAAAGCTGTTCATGTACAAAAAGCATAAAGAAACATGAATTTGTTGACTTTATTACCAGCTTATGGAATTAATTTCCTGAGGAGGTAATGAAATGTTATCTCCTTGTCCTGTTAGAGAAAAAACCTGGTAAAATTAAAAGTTAAGAGAGAAGATCTCAAAAACCATTTGTTGTTTTAATCTTTCCCCCATCACCTATAGGCATCCACTTCCTCACTGCCCTTGCAACTTTGCATAATTCAGTACTAAAACACGTGCTCGTGCTTTGAAAGAGAGGAGATAAATCATGAAACTCCAACCCCTGAAATTGCAGATCTTAACCTGGTTTCTTTTAGAGCAATTCTAAATTGAGACAAACTATGCTGAAGGACCTGACCTTTTGGATTGGCCTAACTAAAAGTGTTTAAAAACCAAATTCAGGCAACATTGGCACTTTCCCCTCAGGAACAATGCACAGTGTCAGTACTTAAGGGTATGGCATGGCTTCTGGATCACATGGCTTATATGACTACCCTGTTCCCAATATGACATGATTTTCTGTGTCAAAGACTTGTTTTCCATGCTGGGTTACAGGTCAGAGAAGTGTCAGAGCATTTCTGATGTTTTACCATAGCATTTTCATCATGCATTGGCATGTGATCTTAAAAAAGCTGCAGAAAACGCAGCAGAGTTCATCACCTCTTCTGTGCTCACTGAGTAACTGCTCCATGACCTACCCTGCCCCTCATGCCACCCCAAATCTCCCTGGCAGCTGGGCTGGGGGGGAAGGATGCATTTCCATCACACCACACTCCCACGGTGATGTCTTAAGGTGAAGAGGGCACAGACAGAGAAGTCATCCTTTCTTGGCTCAAACAACCTGTGTATCAGGCAAGGACAAACTGGAACAAGGCATGTCCAGCTGTGTGTGTGGCACCCATGGATCCCTGTGCCCTGCAGGAGAGCTGCCATGGGCATTGCCAGCATGGCTGAGTTCCTAACAGGGTACAGCAGCCAGCCACAAAGTTAGGAAACCTCACTCTAGTCACTGGTTTTCCTTTATTGGAGGACTTTTTGCTTTGACTGTAGCATTTTTAGCTTCTCAGAACCCTCATGTTACAGCACTGAGAGCCACCTATTTATGGGACTATTTGGAAGTCTTTAGATATGTCAGAGCATAATGGAATAGTTTCTTAAAATCTTGCTTCACGGAGGGGGACAGTTTTGACACACCTGTCTTGCACAGGATAACGTGCAGGAGGCACCAGCACTGGGTGAAGCAAAGCTGTTAATGCAGCTGACACTTCCACTCACAGAGGGAGCGAATGCTGCTCAGCAGACCGAAGTGAGAACCAACCCAGTCTCACAGGAGCCTACAGTACTTAAATCCTTAATACTACTTCTCTGTGGTGATAAAGAAACATTGTTCTAAAATTAAACAAGTATTCTTAAGGAATACTGGCCTTATAACACGTCCTCTAGAGTGCAGTAGCACATGTGGTGTCATAGCTGGAACCCGTTTTACTTACAAATTGATACTTCACAAGATGTTTTAATCATCTTTCATATGTAAAGGAACATCATGCCATTTGGTCCTTAGAAATCTCTGTAATAAACATACTAGCAGCTCATTAAGCCTCAGTAAACACTTCTGTATGAGATAAGAGTGATTTCATATTTTAAATAGATAAATGGGCACAGCATGCCTAAGTGACTTGTATATGATAATCCATCATGTCAGCTGCTTTATGTAAATACGTGGGGTGGCAAGTCCTCTCTTTGCAAAACTGAGGATGCTGGTAGATTTTCATAACAGGAACACGTTCTTTTTTTTTAACCCCAAACCCAAGGAGCACTGAGTAAATCTACTGTTTAACTGTCCTGGTTCCCTTTGACTAGTGCTTAGAGGACTATGTCACAGGCAGTAAATTACTGGAAGAAGAAATATCCACCAAGGTAACAGGTGCCAAACAAAATATATTAGTCAATAAAAAAACTATTAGAAAGCAAGTCCTTTTAATGTGATTTACAGGAGGCTGAAGTTACAAAAAGCAAATGGAAGGAAAGAAAATTATGCCAGGAGTGGTAAAGAGAACCACTATTTTTGTGAAGTATATTGGAAAATAAAGGAAAAACTCTAAGTGGGTATTGGCCATGGCCTGTTAACATTAATTTCCAGAGGAAATAGTCTGGAATTTGAAAGGGTAAACACCAATGGGGCAGTTTGATTTATTTATGGTGGTCAAGGACTCAAGGGAAGAGGCCCTGTCCTGACAACCTTACCCTGCTTTGCACGGCTCTCTGTGATCAGAGGGATTTCTGCAGAGCAGGGTGTCATTGGATGGGGATGAGGAGGAGGAAGTGTGATCAATTAATAACAATTTTTGACAGGGCAAAATTGACTGCTGTTGGGAGGCCACAGCTTGTGTTCAGGGAGCTAAACCTGGTGTCAAGGGGTTTCTTGCTGGAGCACAAGAGCATTGTTAAGAAAATCGGGGTTCTGTTTGCACCTGGGCTCATGGGTGGCTGTGGTAATGCCATAATGCCTCAGTTCCCCACCCAAGGAATGGGAAATCCCAGTGGCAATCAATGAAAAAAATAGGTAATGGGTCAGTGTCTTTAAAGAAGGGAAACATGATTATTATTTTCAGAATATATATAAAAAGTTCAAACACAGAATGCTAATGTTGGCAAAAGAGATTTCTGCTGCTATGAAACAAAGGCTGTTTGCACAACAGCCTAGAAGCAGGAAACCTCCCAGTGGTGATGCTGATGAAGCATGTTGGTTTAGCTTCTGGTCTGTGGTGGATCTCAGTCCCCTCATAAACTCACACTCAGGAAGGGAGAAAAAAAAAAAAATAAAAAAAAAGAAATGAGAAGGCTGCTTTGAAAAAATTTGTCTAAATGATGTTCTCTGATTATTGGTGAGGCTTGGTTGGGGGTGGTGGCAGGAGGAAAGAAAGGCAAAAGCCTTGTCAGATTTAAACAACCCACTTTGTACTCTGGGGAAGGCAATTCAAACCCTGTGTTTTGAATTAGTGCCACTCTGCTTCAACAAGCAGATAGCATGGGTTGCTGCAAAGGCAGGCAGCACAAAATCTGTAATCTATACACCGAGCTGCTTTTCCATATTACATGCTGTGTCATTTTATAGTGTAGCAAAATACTGCTCGAGCTACAGCTTTGTAATTAAGTGGTTATTTTACACATATCTGCATTACAGCCTCTGTATATCATTGCACCACTGATACTTTGTATTCTGATGGCTTGAGTTTATATTACAGTATTTTAGAGCCAGTTTGGTGTTAGTAGATTAGAGGTGTGGAGATAAAAATTGTTGTCATGTTTCCCTTAAAACCTGCTAAAGCTAATGAATTTATCTTTGGGAAGAGCTGTCACCTGGCACAGTGACACCACACACACACACACACAATTTCTATTGAAATATATGGATAATGGACCAAGACTTCAGCTGTGGTGTGATGTTTTCTCTCCAGGCTGCTGCCTTAGTTGGGCTTCCCAGGGTTCTTCAAGAGGCAGGGGGCTTAAAGAAAACATGTGAGTTGCCTCAACTGCTGAGCAGAGAGGAGGCACCAAGAGCCACAATCTGCTGCCAAGCTTGAGACAAACAGTTCTGGGGTGACAAAAGGCAAGCTCTTGTGGTCCAGCAGGGGTTGTCTGCATGGAAGGGAGGAGGAGCTGCCCTCTGAGCTGAGTGTGGTACTGCAGGGCCCAGAAAACAGGGTGACAAGGGCAGGTTTTTAGAGGCTGGAGCTGCATCACAGCCTTCAAGAGAAAGTCGGGACAGCAACGTTGTTTGTCAGAGTTCTGGTTTTACTTTATAGGGTCGGTTCCAATAGTGGAGGAAGAAGAGGGAGGAGAAAGTATAGAGGAAATAATTCCAGGAGTAAAATATGGAAGGGAACAGACAAAGTCTGGAGGTGTTGAAGTCTGTCTGAGAAATTAGTTTGCTTCATTGCTGGATCAGGAACTCCAGACACTGAGGTATTAAAAAGTGCCCCCTCTTAACATTGATATCATCCTATTACAAATAATCAGTAACTTCCCCTGACATTCTTACATAAAGGAGGAGCTCTAATAAGAATACTGTATTGTACTATATTATTATTTGATGCATGGAAGCTTTGACTCTGTGAAAAGGAGCTTATCCATTCTGAAAATGCATTAATGGATCTTACCTCACCCAAAGAAAAGACTGTGACTGCTAGTACTGAAATCTGCAGACCATTTCTATATTCTCTTCTTCAGGAGAATGTATCCAAGTGTATGAAAGGTAGGTTGTACCTGAATTGGAAGAGGTTGTATGCATTAGGATGTTTTTTCTGTGAAAAAAATGATTAATTTAAAAGTCTGACAAGGAAAATGAGTATCATATCTGAACTATTTTTAGACCAACATGCCATGGGAAACCAATTTTGAAAAGTGGAATAATCTGCCTCTTGAAAAGTTCCATTAAAGTCATAACACTTAACATCATCAACCACTTATTCCCTATAGTTCAAATTTCATATATTGCACCAATTTGCAAAGTTGTGTCTGCTGATACAGTGGGAAAACAATATGCAAAATATTTTCTGATTGTGAAGGAAGCTGGAGATGTCATTAAAATAACATGTAAATGGAGTGAAAGATTTTTGCCAGATGATTTCTTTAGCTGGTCACAAATCCCAGTAGAGGAGGCAGAAATGAATACCAAAATGCCATTTAATTTCATGGAAGCATTTGCTTAAACTTGCCTCAACTTTACTTGAAGGATTTCCTAGTGCTGTACCGTCCCAAAGGAGAGGAGGGTTAATTTTGTGAATAAATCTGCAAACCCAATTTGAGAAATGGGAAATTGATACCTAGTTCTTCTTAAAATTCAGTTTTCTTGCTCTGAGAAGACATGCAGAATTGACATTTGTAGTAATATAGCTTGGAAAGAGCTTTTGGAAAAGCCTGAACTGCCATAGGCAGGGACTCAGCAGGGAGGGAGTCTGTATGTCTGTAAATAATTTGGCTGTCCAGGGTGCAAAGTCCCCGTGAATGACTCTAATTCTGAAGAACAGTCAGGATGAAACACAGGAGTGTGGGGAGCACTGGGGAAATTCAAAATGCTGCAGAGCAGATAAGGAGTGAAATAAAATAAATCATGTGGCAGGGCAATTGCTTTGGTTTTGCCATTGATGGAATAAAGTATTTATGTACCTGGTAAAACAAATCCATTGCACAAAGCATGGAGTGGTAAACTCACTGTCTCAAACAGCTCATTGATGGGAGAATTACACCTGGATTGTGCAAAGCACTGTTGCCTTGGGTTTTATATAGGGGTAGTAGTTTTCTTGGGTCTGAGAAAGCAAATGAATCTAGAAAGGACATTTGAGTAACTCAAAAATTATACAACAGTGTGACCATCAGGACAAGTTGGAGTCCAGTCTGCTTCTTCTCAGAAACACTGTGAGCCAGATCTTCATCTGCTTGAAAGTGAATCAAAGAGGTTCTGCAAACTGATTATTTAACTTGCCTCTCATTGCTTATCTGACCTGGAGCCACGAAGTGATTGTATAAACACCTGCGACAAAGTATAATGTTTGCAAATAACCCCTGGGAGTTCTCTGCTGGCAATTCTGGCGATTTATTGACTGCTGCTCTAAAGAAAACCCAGCGAGCACCCTCACCTCCAGCTTTCATAGACTCCTTTCATCTTCAAACAGAAGAAAGTGTGATACAACAAGTGTTTATATACTGCTGGCATTTGCCATTAGAAATGATAAAAGGAGGATTGAAAAATACCATGGTAAGTTATTAGAGCTCCTGGCAGTGTTTTGCCAGATGAGAAATCGGGGAGGAGCTCCCCTGGACAAGGAGGGATCAAATTCCCTTGCACTGGCACTGTCAGAGGGTGTCCAGTGTAAGCATTTCCATTCAGTTTGCTCTGTGCTGCTCTTATGTTTCTGCTCTGTGTCACCCCAGTCTGTGGGTTATTTTTGGTTCTCCCACTCGAGAGAGTTGTCTTCATGAGGTCTTGCACTTTATAAATAGGCTGGTTACCTCAGCCTTCTCATTGCCAAGGCTGGCATGAACCTTGTGGCTGTCACAGAACCACAGAATACTCAGAGTTGGAAGGGCCCCACGAGGATCATGTCATTGCCAGCAGTGCAGCATTAGGTAATTTCCACCTGAAAATGCAGCAGGATCCCAGCAAGTGTGAAGGTGCCAGTGGTATGTGGTGCTCTGAGCAGTGATCCAAACGTTATATTGATGTACAGGTGCGAGAGAGACCTGGAAGGAAATAGAACTCCATGGCAAAAATTGATCTTTAACTGCCCCGTGTCATGCTATGAAAATTCCAGCCTTGCAGCCAAATGGGTTCCAACGCCAGGATAGTGTCAGTGAGCCAGCTCTCTGTTGGTGCTGCCTGAGAAACTACTGAAGTGTTCTCTGTCACAGAACAAAGAGAAATAAAAATCTCATTTGCAAGCTGTGATAGCCTTAGTGGTGCAGGGCAATGTTGCCTTGCAGCAAAACTCCATACAAACAACGCAAGGGTGTTGCCTTAGAACGATTCACTTTCAAAAAGAAGGAAGGTACTTTATCCTGAGGGAATTGAGGGTGTCGATTTGCCCCTTTGAAAACTATTTCGTGGCGTGGAGAAGAAAAATTAACTGCGGATGGTTTTTAGTTTACTATGGTTTTAGTTGAAAGCGGAAGTGGGGAACTCTTACAGCTGCATTCCCAGCTCTGGAAAAGCAAAAGGGCTTAGAAGTGAGGGGTTGGTGCACTAGAGGTGCACAGCTGGAATGACTGAGGGCTCGGGAGTTGTAAACCACACAGACATAGTGGGTTTTATTCCATGTCTTCTGCTGATTCCCAGGTTTGCTTGCCATTCCCAAGGTATTGGAAGAGAAAAGCATTCCACACTGCCTTCTAAGAACATTATGAGACTTAAACAGTGTCCATGAACATGTTGTGAGGATTATCTGTTTTAAAACTCCATTAGGAAAAAAATCTACATGTGAATTGTTAAGTTATATAAATCCATTTAACTGAATTGTGGACTAATGTGGTATATTTGATATTTACAATGATCTTCAATGGGAAAATATGTAAAATATTTTTGAGCGATATTTATCTTCCAATTCCATTTGTTTAAGAAACATAAGGTACACTGTATTTTTATTTCTGACTAAATTGAGATACAAGATTTTGAAAGGAATTAAACATTTTGGGCAAGTGTACCAGACTTTTGGGAATTCCTAATATATATTCATGAATTAAGATGACAAGGAATTAAGCAGGTTATCCAGATTAGGTTCGTAATACAAAGCCATTTCATTACTATAAAAGCTTCTTTCAACCCTAAAATGATTTACTAACCTGTCTGTGTGGCAAGCTGCTGATTCTCTCTCAGCCAGTCTGTTTTAGCAGTGTCACCACATGTTGTAAAAGCCCGGGTGGAAGACAAATCCCTGAAACTCCCACTCTCTGACAGGCAGGAGCATTGCCAATGGAATTCCTGCAGTGCTACAGACAAAACTGGACCTTTCCTGGGTGCTCTCCCTCCCTGCCCTCTGACCTGTCCTGTGCATTGGAGACCTTCCAAGCTCCCCATCAGGGTGGAGCTCACATCTGGTTGGAGAGGGAAGGCCCCTGAGTCCCACCTGAATCGCTCCTGGCAGGGCTGTGAGGGCACCACTGGATGGTTATTTTCCAGTTTCTAGAGGACACTGAGCCACCTGTTACTACCCAGGAGGGCAGATACCACAGGCACCCTACTGTAATTGCCATTTACAGAGCAGAGTAGGTACTTTAAAGGAGCCGAAACAGCACTTTGAGGTGCTAAGAATGAGAATGATTGATGTCAACTTTCCGTTGTTTGGTTTTTAAGCTGTTCTTTTACCTGATTTGCATTCTGCAGGAATATTGCATTGTGTATCCCCACAAAATAGTACAAACTAAACTTGCAATCCAAGCACGTGAGAGCAGTTTCAAACCATCTGGGAACAGGGATAAGTGATTCTGACCCAGTGACCTTTGTGTTAAAGGCATGTTATTTTTTTATACAGAAACAACCCCTTACACCCTGAAAATGATGCAGCCTCAAAGCTCAGTGAGTAGCTCTCTTCCCATTCTTATTTTGTAGCAGCCTATCTGACCATACTGGAGAGTTCTTAACCCTACTGCTCCAGAGGTGAGAGCATTTTACACTGCAATTTTTAAAAGTCTGTTAAAAATTGCCATTTGGTGCATCCACAGTACAGAGCAACTGCAGTAAACTCTGACAACCACTTAGCAGAGATTACACAGAACTACGAGAAATCGGATCCCATTGCCATCTGTTCTCTGCACAAAAGGAACTGAGATGACTAAAGTAAATACTACAATGTGCCTAGAGCTGCTTGGAACTCTGCACAGTTTGCTGGGTTACCTTCACTGGTACCTGAGAAGGGTCCCAGAGCTGTCAGGAGCTGATATTGCAATCAATAGCAAATGTTTTCACTCTTACTACAAACTGCCTTTATGGCAGATCGGATCCCAACATTAATAAAACATGGTATCAAAGTGCAAGAATTAATTCAGTGCAAGAACTATTTGAAGAGGGCAATTAGTCACACATCTTCAGTTGAAAAGATTCAACTCAATTTCCTATTGATAGAGTGCTGCCAGGAATGCCAAATCAATAATGTGAAGCATTGTGGGCTTAGAAAACAGGGCCCAGAGCTTAATAAACACAAGCATCATCGTGGGGGTTCTTATAATCCCCCTCCGAGGGCTTGGTCTTCTGAGATGTGACCTCGTGTTTGTGCACAACCTGAGCCAGCTGCAAACATCAGAGATGGGGTGTAAAGGCTTGGTTCAGAGCGCCCAGAAACAACCCATTTCCAGTGCACCTCAGTTAAAGAACTGTAAAAAGCTGGATATTTAAACTGAACATGAAGCAAATATTATCATTCTCTCTCCCTCTCTGTAGCGTGATGGTATGCAGGCATCCAAAAATTGGGAAAACAGAACCACGCTGCCCCAAAGAGTATTTGGAGTTTTATACCACTGACCTTCAGCTAAAGATTCAGAACAGTTTAATTAACAGGTCTGCAATACAATGATGGATGCAATGATGTCCTGAAGCACAATATATATTATTACATATGTTCCAAAGAGTTCATTTGTTGTCTGATCTCCACTATTGTCCTTTCAGAGGCAGTTCTACAACATGAATAGGAACAGTAAAACTTCCTGAAGCCAGGAGGTTCTTAGGATCAGGTTTTCCTTGTTTTTATTGAATAGTTGTAGCACTTCAGTTTCTGTCATTGTTTATAACCTAAATTTCAGGTTTTTAAAAAAGTGTGGTAGGCACAAGGCTACTGATTCTGAAATCCAAATTCCAAAGAAGAAACGAATCTAGTTTTTGTGGCAAGAACAGACAAAAGGGAAAATCCAAAATTCCATGAGCCAATGTTCTCAGTTGCCTGTTAATTAAAAAAAGTCAGAAAATTTTTGTCTTCCATGTTATTACATTGAAACAGGAGTAACACTGGGACATGAAGAGTACCTAAGAGAGGCCAAGTTCTGATTTTTTCCAGGAGGAAGATAGTTCCATGTTAGGGGTCATATATAAACCTAGCCTTAGGCTTGGCTGTGCAGCAGGTTTCCTAAATTACTATGGACAATTCAGCTAATTCTCTAAGCATGAGCTGCCCATCAGTAGAATCAGGATGATTATATTTCTGCATTTTAACAGGGGGTTATGAGGATAATCATGTTAAAATTGGAATTGCCAGTATGCCTGGACAGATAACTATAATTGTCTACCACAGCTGAGGTGGCTTGGAGGTTACACAGTCTGACCCCAAAAGGGTTGGTGGGGGCAGAATTCCAGCCACAGATCTGCAGGGAGAACAAGTCCTCAGGAAAGGTGGCAAAAGTTCTGGAATAATATATGTAATTTGGTCAAAATTTGAGATATGATCCCTTTTGGCTTTGCATCTCTGGATTGAAAAATTCTATTTTGCCCCAGATTGCAGGGCACTGAGTGCACCAATGAAGGTCTCAATGGCCCTGACCAGCCTCACCTGGAATCTCTCCTATCACACTGCAATAAAACAGCTGTTATTTAATGTGACATTATGAGTGTTACAAAGGTGCTTAGTGATGTATGTGCATGTGATGTATGTGCATAACTCCATTAGCACTAATGGGAGTTAATGGGTATAGCCTACTAGAAGAGAAGAGGCTATTTCTCTAAGTGTCAGAGACTAATAAAAATGACATTTCAGTTAGGATGTCCAACCTTCAATTTAGGCAGCAAGTGCTTCAGATGAATTTTTGACAACTACAGTGCCATAATTAACTTGAGGCTCAAATGGAATTGTTTATTCTATTTCATTTGCTTATTCACATGATTTAAGACCTCCCATCCCTTCTGTGACTTTAGGGGGAGCATATTCACTTGGATTAAGAGCTTTTGTTTAGTATTACAAAACACTCTGTATTACAGTCACATACGTATCAACTCAAAGGCTTGATTCTCTTAATGTGCATTTAGACCAACATATATACCCAGCACAGGATGGGTTGGGTTGAAAAGAACCTCAAAGCCCATCTCATCCCACCCCCTGCCATGGGCAGGGACACCTTCCACTAGCCCAGGTTGCTCAGAGCTCCATCCAACCTCTCCTTAGACACTTCCAGGGATGGGGCAGCCACAGCATCTCTGGGCAGCCTGTGCAGGGTCTCCCCAACCTCACAGGGGAGAATTCCTTCCTAATACCTAATGCAAACCTGCACTCTCTCAATTTAAAACCACTCTGTGTGCCACTGAAGCCTTGAGTCCCCAGGAATTTTTCTTTGTTTCTTTGTTTTTGTTTTTGTTTTTTTCATTTCCTCCAAAATTCTCTTAAAGTATATTGCCTCACCAGAAAAGAAAAAAGAAGATTTATTAACAACTAAAGAGGACTGTACGTGTCCTATTTAATTTGCCTTGATGTTTCTCCTTGATAACTTTGTTTACCTAACAGACTTCCAGCTCCTGTGGGCCACACATTTGTATCAGCCATTCTGCTAATGAGAGTGTTTGGGCTGGGATTGTGTTGGGTCACAGCTGCCATTCAGGCAGCAGAAACCTCATGCGACAAACTTGATGTGTGGCCTGGAGTAGCTAGCAAATTTTGTGGTGCACTTTATGGATTGGGTTGTTTCAGCATTCATGGCAGTAATTTTCAATCACTTTGATTATGATTATTTTAGAGCTCATGACACTGATTTTTCACAGCATCCTCAGTCAAATATGACAGGGTAACGATTTTGAGGTTCTAAATGTGGCCATTTCTGTAAGAGAGAACAGTTCTTGGGGTATGACTCCTGCCTTTGCAATTCCCCTCAGGAATTTGGACAGCCCATGGACTCAGGGGTTATCTGAGGGGAAAAGTTGTTGAGATCTTTGTTCTTTGTGCTCAGCTCTGAGTGTCCCTGCTCCCTCAATGCCTGTTCTTACTGAGCAGTGCTCTGACCTCCACATAGTTCATTACACAATTCCCTCCATTAGAAATTTCTACTTGACTTGATTTTCTTGTCCAATGCAGAATGCTCCTGGTTGAGGAGACAGTTTGTAGATGGTAGTTAGCTGGAGATTCTGGCAGAGACGAACATCTGACTCTGTGGAGGTGGTCCTGAATTTGATAGTTATATATGGAGATTTGTGCTCAGTTAACTTTTACATCCTCTCTGGGAGTAACTGGGGATGTTTCAAACTGGGGTTATATATGAAGATTTTAGTCTGTGCCATAAATTCATCATCATGATGCAGCTACTGAAATAATTGCAGGAGAGAGAAGGTGGGGTGGAAGGAAAGAGAACATGTTGAAGAGGTGCCTGTGTGGTGCTTGCAGCTCCTACCCTTGTTCTCAGATGATGTCCATTTCCAGGGCTGTGTTAGGGGATAAAATACTTCTCAGAGTGAATACAGCAGATATAATCTAACCCCTAAAAGGTTTTACATGTCTGATTTTCAATTATGATATCAGCTGCATAGGGCTAGAGCAGTGGCTGGTGTAACTCAGTGTAGCTCTGTTCACTGCGGACCAAAAGGAGCGTAGTTTCAGTGAGCCTCAGACGTTGTGCAAAGGAGTGAATCCCTCTGTGAGAGAAGCCAAATTCTATCATACAGCAGGGATGGTGTTCCTCCAGTCTGAGTGAAAAACAAAAATTAAAGATACTCTAAATATTCAGCTGTAGTTGAACACGATGGACTATGAAGACATTGTGCCTTTCATTAGTCTGTGTTAATATGGACACAGAAATCAATCAATTTAAACATGATTTACAATTGTTTTTAGAAAAAAGCAGTTAAAGGTCTCCTTTCATGTGGTAAGTAATGTAAATGAGCAGAATATTAAATCCTACACTATATCCATTAGGAAATCAAGCAGTTAAACAAGTATGAGTGGTTTAATTCTCAGAGGAGTTTAAAAGCTTTTCCATTATGTTATTAACTACACATTAGCAAAGAATAATGCTTACTGAAAAAATCCTTCAATATCCCAAAATACACAAATCTGCGTAACAGGAAAACGTTGGCATGGCTTCCAAATATTATTGAGTGACAGCTGCATTGCAAAATTAATATAGGATCTCACTAATGAAACAATCAGATGGTATGAGACCTTTTTTTTTGTGGTCAATGAGGTAGAAGGAATAGCTAATTGTGAGCAAATAATGCCAGGTAACTTCAGAAATGCTGAGAGGGGTGTGTTGGGTGAGGGATTTTTGGTGTTTGGTTTTTATTTTTTTTGTGTGTGTGTGTTTTTTTTGTTTTGTTTGGTTTGTTGGGTTTTTTTAATATTTTTTTTTCTGACCATTTCCTTTTGGAAAGTTATTGTTTAGATTTTGTGGTCCTACAAGCGACACAGCCATCAGCACAGAGTCTTTCTGCACCTCATTCATCAATCTTAATTCTCCATCATATATCCTCCATCCATTTCTCCCCTCCACCTACTTCCCACTTGTAGCTGACAAGGGAAACTAGAGTTTCATATCAAAAATACTATCCCTGTGTTGAAAGTGCTCATAGGCATGGGCTTCTTAATTTATTTTTTTTTCCTTGCAGAATTAGGGCATGAAAAAGGATAATGAATGTTAAGCAAAGTTAAAAACAGATTTAGAGAGAATTAAAAGACAGAAATGTAAGATTAGGTTGAACTCACACTTAGGGGGATTAAGAGACTTTCATTTGTCCTTTGATCTCATTTGTGTTGCTGTAAAGATCTTTAGGGTCAATGCTATGGAGGATTATCACCGTTCCAAATTATTGTTGGGATTTGCAGGAATGGATTACACGCAGCACAAATGGTCTCCCGTGGAAATTGCAGAGATACCTGACTCATTCCAGGCTTCCATTTTAAACTGAGGCTCTTACAAATCCCAACAAATGCTCTCCACTTCATTAGCCAGAAAGTTGCCACACTGTGTGGACACAGGGAATTGTTACCTGGTCTAATTGCCCATGGAGAGAGTGTAACTCAGGGTTGTAGTGGGTTATAAGGTTATAAATAAACTTTCTGGGTAAATACAACAGAGCACCTGGTTCCCTTCCATGACCTTTGCCCAGGCAAATTTCCTTCCTGAGAGATGGAAGAACTTCAATATGTTTCTCATAGGCCACAAGCTGAGAGGGGGCTGTGTCCTGACCTGCTGTGAGTTGGCAAAATGCAGTCACTTAGAAGAGCTTTCCATCTGGCCCAGCTTTGATGGCCACAGGCTGCTATAGACATGTTCCATTATTTATAGAGCTGACTGCTAGGCACACAGGACAGTTGAGCAGGGATAGAAGTCATCTTTTTCCATCTTCTTCTACCTTCTGATTTCCTTTCCTTTCTTAGTTTTTTGAAGATATTCTGCCCAAAATTTGCCTCATCTCTCACTTGAATGCCTGTCTATGCAATACATAGTACTGATTATACAGCCTTTGCCTCCTTTTTATTATTGCATTCCCACTTCCTTTTTTTTTTCTTTTTTTCTTTTTTCCCCACAGTAGCTCAGAAAACCATGTGATGTTATCCAGCCACTGAGCAGGCTTATTTAATGCTACACATTTCACTTTTTGAGGCCATGAAGCCATAAATTTAAATCCCTGGTGGGATCAACTTGCCCTTCATCTTTCAGAGGGAGAGAAATTGAATTCCATGCAGTTAAGTGGGCAAGCCATTTGGATGAGACCTTTTTAAGCAAAGGTCCTGCTGGTTTTGTGTGGATATTACAGATTCCACAACACTTTCCATCAAGGTGGAGATGTGCTTTAGAGCCCTCAGCCTAATATTCCCTCCCAGTCACACAGTGCCATATCAAATGCCCACTTTCCTTTCCCCCTAAAAGCAGTGTCATTTATAATGCCTGAATAAAGATGTGGGCTTCTTTTAGAGGAAAGCTCCTATAACTCTCCCATCCCTGCAAAGGCCTGGTGGACCTGCTTACCTGGACACATTGCTAGCACTCCCAAAGCGAGTAGTCTCACCAATATGTGGCTGAAACCCCCATGTTCTCTCTGAAACATGGCAAAGAATTAAAACTGAGAGCAGCTGTGGTTGCAGTATCACTACCCACCCACAGAGCAGTCAAATGTGCAATGCCCCATCCCAGTCCCCCATGAACTCAGGGACAACGGTGAGGGTACAAGTCAAGTCACTCTCTTGACAGCTCTCTGCCTAATAATGAGGGCAGTCCATAAAATCCATGTCACAAGGAAATGCACAGAAGAGACAGGCATAATCCAGCTTTGAAAGGAGCTGGAAAGTTTCCACATCATATGGAATTTTTGTGGACACAAACTTTGTCAGGTCAATATTTTGAAGTCTCTCAGGGAGTCAGAGCTAATTAGACAATGTGCTGAGAAAATGCTGAGCCCCTGTCACAGCATTCTCTGCCCTCCATCTCTTGCTGAATTAGTCAAAGCATTTATGAGCTGATAGGTTGACATGTGATTTCTTTTTTTCTCCAAGCATTTAGATTAAGAAGAAGTACATGGGCAATTAATTTGTCTGTGTGTGCTTCTGTCTGGATCCTTATCTGAGACTGAAGTGGATATTTCAGCCTTCTACTTCAAGGTCCCTCTGAAATAACCTGCAGGAATGTGGCTGCCAGTTGAAACACTGAAAATGTCTGAAGTACAACAAAATTGGAATTTAAGGGTGGTGGCAGGGTGGGAACTGAACATTATAGGCCTTCAGATATGCTCAGATTGGCTAATACCAGTTCAGCTGTCAGCATAATGTGAATTAGATCCTCCCTGTTGAATTGAAGGAGTAGCCTGGATTGAGAACTACTAAACCAACTCAGAGGACACACAAGTTTCCCATACAACCTGCTGTCTGCAGTGACCATGTGTGTATCCTCACATCCTCCCTCTGTTCTCGTGCTCAGTGGGTGTTTGCTCCTTCTTACTCCTCTTTGCTATAAAACACAGTTATAAAAGAACAGTTCCACTCACAAGACCTGTAAGTTGCAGTCATAATTCAAACTCTCCCTCCTAAGGAAGATGAAGTACTTTCCTTTTTCATAAAAACTTTAATAATTTTTTTTTTTTGCCTAGTGTCTCTTTTTGTCATGAAATACCTATAATTGCTACTTACTCTTGTTGCTGGGTTGTTTTTCTTTTCTGATAAAAACAGTAGAAACTTTAATTGGTTTCACCTTGTGGAGGGAGTGACACTTCTCTCCCTTCTTTAAGAGATGTATTCGTCAATTAAATAATTTTGAATATTTATTTGGGATACAGCTCCCAGCTGCTGTTTATTGTGCAAATGCAGCAAGTTATCTTAGGCACTGGAGTGTCAAGTTATCCCATTTTTTTATTTTGTATTCTGTTTTCAAAGAAACTCAGCTTTGTCTGGAAACTGAAAGTCTGCCCATGCGAAAACAGGCTGGGTATTCCCTGGGAAGATTTTGGGAGGGTCAGAGCACCCCATTCCGTGTACATTTTTGTGAAAAAATTAAAAGGTGTAAGAAACATTGTCTGTGTGTTTTGCCCAGGTCAGATAGCAAATGTGTGCAGGTTGGCTCACAGGTGCAGATGACACAATATTTTCTTCTCTTTCTGAATGTTTCTGAACCAGCCAAAGTGAGGTAAGGAGGGAAGAATTCAGCTCTACCTGCTCACAGGCAATTTGCATGCTGAGTAAGCAGAAGTTCCAAGTTGTTTTCTGGTTCCTTCAAGTGGAGTTTTCTGTTCTTGCTAGAAAAAAAATGAAATTAGTTCTGCATTTAGCCTTTGTTTCCACTTGCTAGAGACCTTACTCTGTTAATAAACATGGATGTCCTTGACTTTATTACCACTCAACACTCTAAAATTTGGACAATACACTTCAAAGTACTCCAAAAGAGACTCATTAATATGAGGATAAGGCCAATGGCCTGGAATGACAAATAAAAATGCATCCAATTAATAATCCAAACAGTGTTGGTTTTATGACTTACCTGCACTTTATCATGGGGATGTCTCCTGTTCAGTGATGCAGTTAGCTACATAAATAACCCCGTGTGCTGCAAGCTAACATTGCCTCTTGGTGCTGGGTTATTCATCTTTATGTTTTGATCAAAAGCACAGAATATTGGATCCTATTGTATTTCAGCTATTCCATCTCTCACATTTCTTGTTTCCTTTTCCTCCCACAAGTTGTGCACATCCATCTAAAAGTGAAATTGTTTCATACCCCTAATAAAATTTTAAGTCCCCGAGGGTTTCAGCTTCTGTCGCACTCACAGTTGTTCACCCCTTCCAGTTTGTGAGCAATCATCATTTAACACGGGACTCGAGTCAGATTTCCTAAACAGCAAAAATAAAAAGAAGCTTGATGACAGAATGTAAATCACACAGAGGGAGCAAGGCAGAGGTTGCAATGCAGGGCTGACACTCTTTTACACCGTGCAGTCATCTCATATTGGTTGCCATAAACACGATAAATCAATGGTGCAGTCTCAAACACCAGGCTCTGAACCTGATGCAAGATGCCAGCAATAAAACATTTCCCTCCGCCTCGCTCACTGCTTTACAGCTTGTTTCCTGCCTTTCGAAACTTTCCAATGGCTCACACTTGACAGCAACTGCCGTGGCAAAGGGAGCGCAAATGAGTAAAACACTTCCCAGCCACTGAAGTCGGGCAAACAGCTTCTGGCAGGCCATGACTGAAGTAGATTGGGTTTGCTTCTTAAGGCAATTTCAAAATAATTTTTATTTTTTCCTTTGTATCCTAGAAATAATTTTAAGAGAGTCAGTGTTTGGATGACTGGCACTTAGAAACTCATGTGACTTAGAGCTGAAATCACAGACTATTCATGACTCCAAATGTCTCTGTGTCGTTTTTCTTAGAAGCTGGATATGTCTCTCATCTGCCATGCCTGGGAGTGAATAGATGACTTTGGTTTTTCTTGTGTTTAGAGTAACATTTAGGAGTTTTGACATTCAAAATAAAATTCACTCCTGCCTCTCATCTCTCATCAGTGCTTGACTTGAGAGAGCTGTTTGTTGTTATGTGAATCCTCTACGTTGTGACTGGATTTGGCTGTGCCCCATTCCTCATCTAGTTGTGTTCTATAGGTGAGTACCAGCAAACTTCTGTGGAGGGTGGAGACCTAAAAACAGTTTTAGAATGATGACAGCTCTCTGAAAGATAACATTAATAAAAGCAGAGCAGCAGCAAGAGTTCTGAAATCCAGAATTTGATACACTTAAGGAAAAGCCTGAATGGAAACGTGTTTGCCTGCTGTCTTCTCTTGGCTTCTGATTCTCTGTAACCAAGAACAGTTCTGTGATAACCTGTGCTGTGAAGGTCCTATTCTATGGTCTGAGCCCCAGAGTTTTGCTGCTACTGAGTGTTCTCCTTTTAGAAAGCTCTAGCCCTTCAGGTGCTTCCTTCCACTGAATTAAAAGCCGTGGAGACTACACGATTGCCTGCACGTGCTGTGTAGGTTCCAGATACCTGAACTGCAGTGGAGAAACAGCACATTTCCCTTCTGACCACGGTTCTTTTGCCTCCCAAATCCCCCAGGGATGGCTACCTGGCCATACAACACATGCACGTGGAGTCTCGTGGCATTGGAGGGACAGTGCAAATCATGAGCTTGTTCCCTGGTCTACTGAATCACTAAAGTCTTACCCTCAAGTCACTGGTTTTAAGACCAGGCCCCCAGCTCACAGTTTAGGTCTGCTTTTCCTGTAGTCACAGAGCACCCAGCAATTAATAAAATGGCAGATTAGGCACGTGAGGCACAGCAACCTCCTTTGAGAAATCTTTTTATTGTCCCTCATCACAGATCAGCAGCAGCTGCTAAGCAGTGGGATTTCTTTTTTTTTGTGGGTTGCTGTTGTGTTTTGTCAGCAGTTATTTTTCAAGTGTTCTTTTTGAAAAAAAAAAAAAAAAAAGATGATTTTTCTGTTTTCCAAGTCTCTTTTTTCCTAAAGCTGGGCAAAGTTCTTTTCAAGTGCTTTGTGGCTCCTTAGATTCAAACTGTGAGACACTGACAGAGAGGGGACTGTTTCCGGATAAAAATAGGATCTTTCCATGGGGTTCTGTCCTTAAAACACTTACAGTTGTTGCCAGGAGAACACATTTCATTACAATGACTTTACCTTTCTCTTTAGTATCAAAATCTCTTTCTTCTCCTGTCTTCATAAGAAAGAGAGGTAGGGTAACTGTGAGAGTTCAAGAGAAATAAAATTAGCTCTAAATACAGCAACTATTAGTGACACATTCTGGAATTATGACAACAAAATAAAGTTGCTCAGAGTCCACTGTTCCTCCCCTGTTGCTGCAGAGCTCCCTGTGACCTGACATCAGGGACTGTCTTTCTTAACCATCTCGGGTAAAGCAGAGGAGGGGTGAATTCAGGGTGAATTTTAATTCTTGGTATGGGATAGAAATCAGGCTTTAGCCTTAACAATCATTAAAAGCTAAATTATAAAGACAGGTCAACATTTGTGGAATTGTCTTAAAACTATATCAACAATCCCTCCTGGCCCCCAGGCCTATTAAAGGGCTCAGGTCTGTCGTTCAGGGATTTGCACCATGTCCCTCACATTCACCACTAGCACAACTTATTGTGGTGAAAAGAGTAACTGTGACTTGACTTTTTTCCTAAATGCAATTGAATATAAGTGAAACACTGCTTTTAAAAGAGGGTTGCAACAGAAATTTTATTATATGACATTCTTGAGCCTTGCAAGTAAATGCTTTCGTTTGCCTTAAGTCTAATATAAAAATTAACTTAGGAGAAAATCCTAAGTAAATTAACTGTAGCATGATTTATTGCTCCTAAATTCATGAAAGCTGATTCAAATAGCTGAACATTTCCTGTGCCAAGAGGAAGTGGTGGAAAACAACCTAACCTGGCTCTTCCAAATTACTGTCTTGTGGGCTGGGTGTCTGTTTTAGGTGCTCTTACTCAAGGTTCTCATTCTTTGCTCTAAGACAAATGAGAAGTTCCCAAAGACCTTCTGTGTCCCAGAGCAGAAGACCAGCACTTCTACCACATATCCCCAATTTGAACATGCTTTGATTAACCACATCTTTGATCCTTGTGTCACACTGCAGGATTTACAGGAGTGAATATTTTAGGATTTCTATTAGATTATCAGGACAAAATACATGACAGTCTATGGATATAGCAAGACAATCTATTACTGCTGATACGCTCTGCTGGTTTCATTAGATATGTATGTATATTTAGGCCTGATTTAAAGTCCTTAAAATGAAGGAAAGTAATGATCAAAAAATATGAAGCAGCTGGTAAGCTCCTTATGTATCAGCTGGGCAGTTACAACAGTGTGTGTGGGGGGGTTTTGAATGCAGAATGATGGTAATAGGTTTTTCATTTTACATCACACTTCAAACAAAAAAACCTCCCTGGTGGATATGAATTGAAAAGATACATTAAAAATAAAATAACTCCCGTGTTTTGACTTAATCAGAGAGATTCAAAGACCTGCCTCCACTGCTTTCTCAGCTGTTGGGAGCATTCATTTCACAGTGCAGTGCAGAGGATGGTGCTCTGCTCTGAGGCAGTTTACAATGGCTTAATAGAATGGGATGAGTTAAAAAAGATGGGGTGACAATTTAAATTCTCAAGTTCCTTTTTACTGGTTCGTTAAAGCTTTGTAACAACTTATTGTACAGCTTGATATATATTCAGCTCTTCCACAGTACTTCTGGTCCACAGTTATGAAAACTCTTTAAGAAGAACAGTAAGTGACATTGGGTTACGTGTTTGAAATGTGCTGAGAGGAATTAAGAGCCCCAGTAGCATTAACTTCCAGTAAGATGTGGATTTCCATGTCACCAAATATTTTTGAGAGATACAGCCTTTTTATTTATGTAGAAGCTGAGGAACTAGTGAAGTGACTTACAGAAGGTCAAGCAAGAGAAATGGAATCACATCCCTATTGCCTTGACTCTGAGCCCAGGATTGCAGCAAGATGCTAACAATGCCTGTCTGCTGGTAAATGAAATCATGTCAGGCATGGCTGTAACTTTGTTTTAGGCAGCTGGTCTCTCTGTAGAACAGCCATGGACAAGAAAATCAAATTCCTTCCATTAGAGCCTGGTGTATGAGATTCTGAGCACGTCATCTGTTCTCAGCAGCCAGTGGTACTTCTGTCCTGCCTCCTTTCCAGATTGGCAACTGAAGGGTTGGTTTAAGGCTGGTTAGAGAGGCCTGTCCATGGTTCCCCCGAGTCAGCCCTCCAATAACCAGGACTGTTAAAGCAGTAGAAATTAAAGATTCTTCAAGCTGACTATGGCAGCTGCAAAGCATTTCCCCCATAATACACATACTATTGAATATGCATAACAGAAGATACGGTGGGAAGAACTAAGATTAATTAGATTCTGCTGAGCCAAATGGCATTTGACACACATTATACAATATCTGCATATGTTATTAAAACTATGAGTAAGTAAATGCCATTTCTCATTTTCATTTGCAGCCTCGTCCATTTTAAGGCACAATAATTGCATAGATGTGACATCTGTGGGTTTTTTCAAAATGTCAAGAGATGCATATTTTTATTTACTTGTGTTTTTAATCACTACTTGTCCACCCTGTTGGTTACATGCCCTTGTGATTGAAGAAGCAGCATTAAGCGAGGTTTGCATGCAAATTTTGTATTGCACAAAATTATCAAGTTGGTTTTCCTTCCCATTATCTTTGTGTTTGTCTGACAAATCTGCCAGTTCATAACAGGCATCAAATTGTGGCCCATTGCTTTCCTCTCTTGCAGTCTTCTAGCCTATTATCTTCTTTTTTATTTCTTGGTATATGCTGAATTTTGGTGTAACTTTGAATCCAATAGGACTTAAATGTGCGAAGTAGCCAAGTCCTTTGAAAAATATGCTAAAAAATATGTCAGGAAAAAAAACCAAACCACCCAACCTTTTCCTGGTTTTGAGAACATTAATTTAATGCCGTACTTTTGATGAAATTCTTCTGGCCTGAGAGAGAACTTACATTTCTTGTCAGGGAATAGTGGATCACTGCTGTGCTCTACCACTTGGAGCAGAAGCAAATTACACTTTTAAAGAATTTTCCTATCTTCTTTGCCCAGCTTCAAATCAGCACTTCTCTGGTTTAATGCATGGTGCTTACAGAACCTCCCCAAATAGCAAAGCACCTTCAGTCTCTGATTTAACCTGTGAGGTTTCCTAGGTATGCATTTACTCTTCTGCTTCAAATTCTATTCCCCTTCATGTGCCCAAAAGCCACATAATTTGTTCTGTGCTTGCCAGGTGTGAAGGTGAAGCACCAAATTTAAGGCATTCTCTGAGAATTCTTCTTTCTCTTGAGCTCCACGGAGGGAGCTCCATCTCAAAGCTCGTAGGATCCACCTGTCTCATCTGAAAGTTTCAGTGTTTGCCTCTAAAGGTCAAAAGAAATGAGACGTGCCTGAACAATGTGAATTAACGTGTGGTAAGAAAATCAAGCAAATTTCTGTGGGGTTCTCCAGCTTATGCAAGAAACAGACGATCCTTGGTGTGGGCAGCAACCTGAGATAAATGGGAAGGCACACAGAGGAAGTGGGTAATGATCGGCGTGAAGTGCCCAGTTAGCAAAAACGGGAAGGACCCAAGCACCTAAATCTGCAAGAGGCATCGTACTGGGGCCTCGAGGCTGCGATCCTGGTGGGAGCTCTTAAAAGGACCAAGAGAGGAGACAGCAATAAGGATGAACACGCGGTTTAATGTCATTGCGGGGTGGGGACGGAGGACACGGGGCAGCGCTGGAGGAGAGGGGTGTGGAGCTCCCCTCGGCACGTCCTGCAGGAGGTTGAGTGAGTCGCAGGGAGAAGGCACCCCACGCTTGTCAGAGCCTTCGTGTGTGGCATGGAAAGATGCCCTCTTGGAGAAGGGCTGCACAATGTTGATACCACGTGCTCGACAGCGAGGTGAGAACGGTGAAAAGAGCACATTTAGCACAAAATTAGGGCGTTGGGAACGAAAGATTGATACGGTAGAGGACTGAAAAATGGTGGTATTTTAGGAGTAGGCGATTATAGGGAGATTATATTTGTAATATACAAACAGAATAAAGTCCAAATCTGTCATGGAATGTATAGCAGTGCTTCTAAAATAACTAATTTCACAAAGCTTAAAACAATTACGAGTCACATTGATTTAGAGAAAGAGACTAGAAATTTGAATAATTGGAGACTGTGTAAGAATACTTCACTAAATGCTGTGCAGAAATATTTCCACAGATGAGAAATTCGCATATAATGACAAAATATTTTCCTATAGCTGTGATAATTATGGCAGATGCTAAACAGCAGGCAATAAAACTGTCATATTTAAATTGGCAAATCAGGTTTGGCTGCATCCTCGACTTCTGAAGGGATGGCCAAGAAACCCTGGGTGATTAGTGTTGGCTTTCAATAAGCCTTGGAATCCCAGGAAAATTTTAGGGAAACAAAAGCAAACTGATACCATGTGAGTGTTTGGTAAGCTTAGAGGGCCAGCAGAATGAGGTATTTATAATAGTTTATGTAAAGCAGATCTCACCAAATGAATCTGATACCTTTTTTTTTTTTTAACAATGCTTTACATATTTGACTGATGTAGTAACCCCCTACCCTCTGCAAAACATTAAAAGAATTTAGCAAGGACTTTGGCTCATTTTCCACCAGTCAAAAGAAGGTGGTTTTAGATTTGGGGTGGGGTTTTTTTGTGTTGCTTTTGTTTGTGGGTTTTATTTGTTTGTCTGGTTAGGTTTTGTTTTGTTGTAGAAGGCATGATGTATTAAAAAAGCCACATAAACAAACTAAAACCAAAGAGAAAGCCCTAAGGAAACCCCTGCAGGCTACGTTCTATTTTTAACAAAATAAATGGCCAGTCCAGTTTAATGATGAGTGTTTAGGTGTCCATAGGCAGAGTTAGGAATCAGAATGCAGAGCAGAGTTACAATATAAATCAACTCTGTCCCCATTTTTATTTTTTTACCCTTAATGATATTTAGTAATGTTTAATATTCAGTTGGAACACTGCTTCCATTTAAAAATCGGCTGTGGAAATAACCCTTCCTTTTGGCTTAATTTGTAATGTTTTCAAACAGTTCCTGAGAAGGGTCATGACTTTAGTTTTGTAGCTCAATTATGAAACATCTTGTCTGCCATCCTCCTTCCAATTGCTCTACCAGCCTTCCCTGGACAACACAGAGTCCTTGGGAACTCCTTTCCCAGAACTCAGTGGCTGCTCCGAGCAGTTCCCCCCAGCTGGGAGCTGATGTGGTGCTTCCCACTGGCGCCTACATCGCACGGCCAGTTCTGCTGCAATTCTGAGGAATCGGGAACCACTCTGGGAGCTGTGCTGCTCTGAAAATCATCCCCCTGCTGGGTGTGTTGGAGCCTGATTCCTCAGCTTCAGAGTCAGGGCAGGAATTGATGCCAAAAAGCATGAAATAAACGAACTGCCCAGAGACAGTTTGGGCTTTTTAAGCAGCAAAAGTGCTTATTGCAACGTTGGGGAGTGAGGCAGTTCCACGGCACAAACTGCTTCAAAATTTCAGCGAGAAACCAGGTAATTTATCCAGTTTACGTCCAAGATTACAACATCTTAACATACATACTCACGGAGTTGTGGTATGTAATTATCATACCCACAGGAAGTGGAGTTTGGGCAGAGCCCTCCAGGATCTTCTCTTGGCACAGTTTTAAGGTGGTCTAGTTCGGCCTTCAGCCTCTTCAGGGGATGTTTTCTCCTCTTTCTCACCGTGACCTCTCCACTTTTCTTTGTTAAGTGTCCCAGGTAGTCAAGCTTGCAAAACTCCTTGGCTCAAGGCCTTCCTACCTTTTTCAAATGTCCATGTTACCCTGATTTATCACCACTAGGTTTATCCTATAGCAGTCCTAGCAGTCTTCTAAGGTTTTAGTGCAGTAAATAGAACAGGACAAGTTCTCCATCAGAATGACTGCTTGCTTGTTTGGGGAAAAAAACCCTGTGCCTCAGGTGAGCTCTGATATAACCACTGTGCCATCATCACCTGAACTCCACCTACAGGGTGGCTTTGCACTTGCTGGTGGGGGGCGTATCCACAGGACTCCAGGAGAGACACCCTGCCAGCTTCTTGCCTCATTCCCTTTCAGAGCTGGCTCTTCTTTCTGCTCCTTGCAGAGTGTAACTGTGCTGTGTTGCTGCAAACACCTGTTTGTGGTGAGCTGAAGGTCGCAGAGCTGACACAAGTTGTGTGACCCCAGATCATTGTCATCTGCAGCTCTGGGGTTGCTGATCAGAGGGTGGGCAGCAGCAGTGCCAGTGGCACCTTGTTGGAGGGTGCGATGGGCCACATGTCCTCATAGCAAGACCTTCCAGAGGAGGGAATCAGGAAGGATGCAGGGAGAAAGGGTTGCCTGGTCATTAATGTAAATAGCTTGGTTAATGATTCTGCTAAACCAAAGTGGCATGTGATTGTAATGGAAATGCTACACTGGTTGGAAAACAAGATATTAATTTAGAACATAAGGACGAGAAGAAATAATGTTTGGGGATTGAGTAAAGGGCATTCAGCTTCTCAAGGCTCATTTCCTTTCTCTGTAGTACTCCATTAAGCACAAGATGCTATCATGATTTTTAATGACCCCGATGTTTTTGCCTCAACAACTTTGTCTGGGAGACAATTCCAGACACCTCTGATGGTTCACATGATTGATAGCATGTTTCTTTGTGCCTGCTTGGGTTTCATGCTTTAATTTCATTGGAGAAACTCATTGGGAATCCTCAATATGAAGGAAAAATTTGCTTCTGTTGTTCTCATCATAGTAGGAAGTGGCTGGAATCAAGACATTTATGCTACTTCTCAACATTAATGGCATTGCATAATGTATTTTTTTTCTTCTAATTGAGTAACACTCTAAATCAATTTGTGAAGAGTTTCTCCATACATTTTAAGAGCTTATTAGTGATGGAGTTCTTAGTTTTTTGGATGAGGTGTTTCAGTCTGAGGGTGATTAAATCTCCCATGGCAATTCAAACCACCAGGAATGTTGTTTTCCCAAGAGCTGAGAATGCCAATGGGCTGGAGATGAGTAGTATGCTAATAAAGGAGCTTCTCCCCTCACTCTATTGTGTGCTTCTCTTCTCTTTTCTGAGCTGTAGCACATGGTATTTTGGTATGCTGGAAACCCACTGCCTTGCTTCATGCAGGTATTGGAAAAGACATCCAGAAAAGTCTTGTTTCTGCACCATTATGGATGGAAAAATAAATGTTTTTATATTTACATATTTATGGTGCAGTATTGTCCAGAAGTGCCAATCAAGTGTCATAAAAATCCTGTGAATGGAAATGTCTCTGTGTCCTTGAAAAATCTGTTGCTGTTGCTAATGAGTTGTCTGGAAAAAAATTCACCAGTTGGGCACAATCACTCAAATATGTCAACATATAAGTTTTAAGGGATGGCCAGTTATCATAAATTTAATCCTGACCTTAATAAATCCTCTTACATCAGCTGTTGCCTCCAAGTTTTAGGCCTCCCCTTAGATAAATAGGACTTTGATTGACAATCCCTTGTACAGACCTTTTGCTCATCTTTCCTTTATTTAGATTTGAAATAATTAAAAAATACACTTTAATTTGATCTTAGGCAAGGAAGACTGTAGTAATTAATTACATTTTGTCAGGAAACACTTAGCAGTACATTTCATCCTTTACTGGTTGATTGTGCTCATACTTAAAAACGTAGTGACCTTTACTAAACATCTGCTGCTGAAAGTTTATCTGCTCTGTGAGAGGCAGAGGGAAAAAGAGAAAGGTTTGGAAGGAAAGCTCAGATTTTAAATCTGAAGATACATTAGTGGAGGGTGATTCTATCTCCTCCATATGTCTGGAAGCTCATGGGATGGAAGCATATGTAGAAATACCAAGAAGTTGCTAAGAAGTGGAACTGCTGTTCTCTGGCCTCAGCTGTGGAAAAGAAGAAATACATACACTGTACATTTTGCCCCATGTGCTGCAAATACATGAAGGCTCTTGGCTTCTGCTGCATTTTGCCACGTGTAGAAACAGTCCTGTGATTGGAACTCAGGTCCATGCACGAGTTTGAGTTGAATGGTTTTCTTGCCAGGACCCCTCTGGTGGTTTGCTCCACACTGGAGTGTTTCATTCACCCCCTTGATTTAGGTGTGTGTGCACCCCAGTGTGTCTCAAGAAGGGCAATAGAACTGCAGGATGCAGAGTTAAGAAAGGAACCACCTTTCACAGAACCATTAAGGTTGGAAGAGACCTTCAAGTATTACCACGATCTCCCCTAAACCATATTTTCAAGTGCCACATAAAGAATAATTTTTTGTACAAACCTTTTGCATATCTGCTACATAGAGGAGAATTCTTTATTTAAAGAATGAAACAAAATGAAAACCCCAAATCACTGTTCCTGAACAAGAGATTGTAAATTTTGTAAAATAAACTGAAGTTGATATTATATCAAGTGAGGGACTGTCACATAAAGGATTGCTTTAGGACTAAACAAAGATCAGAAAACGGCAACCCCAATTTATTATCCTCTGTATGCCTTATGCAAACCATTTGGGTATTGACCCCAGGGTGAGGGTAGTTATATCTCATAAAAAGCAAAGGATTATCAAGCATACTGAAAAACACTGATAGTGGAAATTGCTTTTTTATTAATCCATGCTTAAATTCCCTGTCTGTACTTCTCGTGACCTAAATAATTGTTCAATGGGAAACCTCAATGCTGTAGCAACTCTGCGTGTGGGATCCTTGTTTCCTTTCTTTTTTCTTTTTGGAAAGACTGCACCACCTACTACTCATGTGTCACTAAAAATGTTTGCCAAGTGTGGCATCAATTGTCCTGTATTAAATTGCTGGGGTTTTTTAAATGCTGCAATCAACAGTGTCTGCAAGGAACCATCCTGTCTGCATTCAGTTCTGCTGTGGGGGCTTGATAATGAGTCCTTTGGGGTGAATGGAGCAACTCCTGGCCAAAAGTTACAATCAACTGTTACACAATAAAATGGAAATAAAAAAACAAAAGCAAAAAGAGCTTTCTCTTTTCCAACTGACTGGAAAAAGGAAACAGGTGGCCCAACGCCAGCAAAGTCACTGGAAGTCTTCTGGCTGCCTGCAGTGGATGTTGGATAAGGTCAAAACATGTGAAGAGGTGAATGTTGCCACGTGTGGCTGTCGTTCAGCACCCCATTTTATTAGCAGGATTACTGAGAACACGCTGGTCACCTGAATTGCTGTTCAGTGTTTTTGGTGGGGCTTCTATAACTTATATATCCATATCTCTTAGGTTACCAGGACTACTTTGGAATTTGTTGCTAAATATGATGGTGAGGATTAGCTGCCTGGACAAGTCAGCTGAAATTATTATTTTTTTATTATTGTTTCCCCCAAATATTTAGAATATATGAAATTGGGGATTTATAATGGGGAAGCAGTACCTAAATGAGTGCAGGGGGGTTCCTCTGCATGGGTGGAGGAGTATGATGTGCTGCATTGCTGGAAGAATCAATTCTGAGCAAGTGGGGACATTTCCAAGAGCATAGTTGTGCCTAAAGGGGTGTTATAAATAGGAATGGTGTGTCATGCTGAGGTGGGAGCATCTCTAAATTGCATACCAGCAGCAGTAGAGGTGGATTCAGAGACTTAAAACCCATGTGGTAGTTCTTGAAAAAGTATGTTTGTTGTGATACCTCGGAAAAGTTTGGATACACTTATTAGGAGTGCATTTAATCCCACCCGTGGTCTCTGCTGGCTCTGGTGTTCCTCACTGCCTGCTTGAAAATGTTACAGAGCATTTCTGTGCATGTTGCTAAACAGGTGCCATCTATCACTTCAGAGGAGGGGGACGTTATTCCTGTGGGGAGATACATCTTGTGAAGCACTTTGGGATCCTTTGGGATGAAAGGCGCGATTTAAATCTGAGACTTTATTATTGTCTGTCCCGCTCTGCAAATAAATCATCTCCTAAAATGACTGTGGAAGGAATTACTCTTGCATAAATGAATTCATCCTCTTCTCCCACAGAGAGATGAGAAAAACTTTATAATAACTATCAAATTGTTTTACAACCAAAATATTGCAATGCTTGAGTGGTTTCCTGCTTGTGACTTTGATAATGAGTTTTTGAGAAGGAACAGAAAATGTTTCCAGAAATAGGAGGATGAAATTAGCATATCTGTTATGCAGGATTCTTTGTTAAGTCATGCTTTTTCTTGTTTGGGTGGTAATAGTTGTGCCTTTGTTAATTACTATTTCATATTGTCATTATTAGGCTATTAATAATGTATAGTAAAAGCTGCTTCTTTTTGCTATGTAAATGTTTTCATTCTTATTCATCAATTCCTTATTCCATTATTAATGCGATTCATAAATACATTATATTTAGATTCTCTTATAGAAGAGGTATTTGCTACTAGATTTTCTCGTTTGGATGTGAGCTAAAAGAAAGTGTGAAGGCAAGGGAAGTTTTTAGGGGATGTACCCACACCGCTGAAACAAAGCAGGGGTGTGATAGTGACTGAGTATCCTTTGGTAAATTATTTATATTTCATGATTTTTCAGTCTAAATGTATTTGCCCTTTAATTATACTGGCTCCTGGGTTTCTTGGTTCACATTAAAGACAGCAGGACTGTAATGTGCCTTTGCTATATTCAGAGAGCTTTGCTGGGAGATTCTACCTCCAGCTTTCTCAGCTTTTCCCTGCTTTTTCCAGTTACCATAACCTGTATTCTGGGTAATTGCACCTGAGGATTCTTGCAGGAGACCTACTTGAGTGTGATTTCATTCCCCAACCTCTGCATGCCTGCCCCAGACTGCCTGTGAGTAAATCTTGTCCTCACTTGGCTTTCCAGTGATCTGTGTGAGATGAAAACCAGAGACATGAGCAGAAAAAGGGTCTTCAAACCTCAGCACCTTTTGTAGCAACTCAAGCAGGGCTGGCACGTTGGCTTTCCTAAAAATGCCATTCTGAGGGTGTTTCCAGATTCTTACCTGTAGATTTACAAGAGCCAAGAACATACTGAGCACTGAGGCCACACTGCCATTGCACTCTTGTGATCCCTTAGGTTTTATTGGGACTGCTCAGGATGTGTGGACTCTGCCTTCTTTTGGAGAGCTATTTTCAACCTTCACTTCTCTCACTCACAGTTTTCTTTTAGAATGAAGCTTAAAAATATGCACAGTCACTTTAAGTAAGTACCTGTGCTTCCACCAAAATTGCTGGTACCTTAAGTAGTTCATTTATGGGTATTTACATGTCTGTGGTTCACATTTTATGTGATTTTTAGGTAACATTTGTATCATCATTCATCCTGTTAAGAAAACCCTTTAATCCCCTCTCTGAAGGTAAGTTTTTTCCCCTGTATTTCCTTTGGAGCCCTTCTCTGCAGCTCTTCTTCTCTGCCCAAGTCCTGCTGGGTTGGGGCTGACCAGAGCAGTGCACAGCTCTGCCCACACAGAGCCAAAGCTCTCCCAGTCCCCTGCAAACATCAGGGCTGTTTTTCATGACCATATTCCCCATCTTCCTTTAGAGAGATCCCAATTCACTGGAAATTCACATCATTCATCTTTCCAGTTGCCAAGCTGCACCATTACTTGTGCCCCCACTCCTTGATCCTCTCCTTTGCTGAGGCAATGTCCTCATGAAGTGATCACAGCCTTAATGTGCACGTTCACCTTCTGTCTTATAAATGCCATAATGTTATTCCAGTCCTAAAATTCTCCACATGTTCAAGCAAGGCTTTAATCCCACTTCAATCCAGGCATTTCCCTTGAATTTTGTGGCAGGAACAGATTGCATTAGCCCATTCCTAGGCTTTGTGTTAGCAATTTGAGGAAACCTGCAGCGTGAAAGGCACTTTGTGTACCACCCTGAATGCCAGTGCTCAGAAATTGCTCATAATAATTATCATTCTGTCAGCCCTTGCCTGGTAAAACTGAACATCCAGTAGAATGAAGATTTGATCAATATAACTTAGGTCTTATGTGAGGGGGACATAACAAGGAGCTTCTTCAATAAAGAAAAGAACCTTCTCTTCCAAACACACATTTATATTTTTTAAATTGCAGATTATAAAGAAACAAAGCACTGCTCTCAGGTTCTGTGTTCTTAATACTTCAGGTGTTTTTAAATACAAAAGCAATAAATGTTAGACTTAGAGCAAAAAGAAAATAGTTTTATGCCAGCCCAATCTGTACCACAGTACAATGCAGTCCCTTAAATTCATCATTTAAAACTGCTTCACAAAGGGTATGTTTCCCTCAAAACATGAAATAATAAAGAATAGTCAGGTTATTTACTGTGATTCTCTTGCATTAGCACTTCCAGCCCCAAGCAGTTGAGCACCATGTCAACAAGGCATGAACTTGGGTTAATAATCACATTTTAGGTCAGTGTGTTTTCATGTCTTTTTAAGATGTTCTATTTGTATTTGGAAGCTGTGAGATTCCTGTTTTCAAGGGATTTTTTTCCATTTTCTCTTTTATAAAATTTTTTCTTCTTATCTTCTCCCTCCCCTTTCCAGGTTTTCATGTTAACATGTTGGATCACCATGATTTTGTCTATGCTGGAAAAGGCAAGGCTGTAGTGGGAGATGATTTAGGAACTTGCCAAGGTTTCAGTTATCTGAGGAACACCCAATTGCAAAGCTGCTCTCCCTCCTCCTTCACTTTTAGGCTGTTCTGTGCACTTTGCAGTAATTTCTGCTGGAGTAACACATGGAATGGGGCTGTAGTTGAGGTCCCCCTCAGGGGAAGGTGAGGAGATCTGGAGCCCAATGTCATCTCTTTCCTGTGAAAATACCTGTAAGAGAAGACGTTTTGGGGAAAGAGTGAGGGGAAAGAGTTCAGAGATCTTTTTGGAGGTGTTTAATTTCTGGGTTTTTTTTTTCCCTCTCAGTGTCCCAAACAAAAAGAGGGAATACTGTGGGAGCCAAGCCCTTCCTAGAGAATCCACCACATAGAGACAGATTCTGGTCCCAGCAGCAAACAAAGCACCCTCATATGCCATGGTGTGGGTCTGGCTGAACTGGTTAAAAATGGGATGATGTGTTTGTGTGTGTTTATTTTTCAGCTGGATTATTGTGAGTTTTGGCATGAGTCTCCAACACATGGCAGTCAGAGAAAGAAATCTAGCAATCAGCTAGATGGAAACACTCAGTTTAAAGTGCCTTTGGATTTTGGAAGTGCTCAGGAGCTTGGTTGCTGGCATCAAGGCTTTGACCTGTGTTGGTTTCCATTGCTGGATCTGGAATTTATATGTTATGAAGCATATAACAGTAGTTGAAATGCCAATGTGTGAGGGAAAAGTCAACTGGAGCATTATTGTATTATGGCTTATGACTGACATGACAAGGTTAGTTGTCCTTTTATTTTTGTTTTCGTAAACAACACAAGACACTCCTTTCTCTGTGTCTGTGTTCATGAGAACTGGCTTAAAAACGTGAGGCAAAGGCAATCTCAATGCCTCTCACCTGATAATACAGTGATAACTCACAGTTTAATGCTTTAACACGTATTGGCAAAAGCTGTACGGATTTAATTGATCCCTTTCACCTCCACTTCTGTAGCACAACTAACTAATGCCATCCAGTGGTAATGGCACAGCATAAATGGGATGTGTCAGGCTGCTCACCTAGGGCTGTGCTGCTGCAGAACTTAATTTACCTGAAAAACACACTAATGAGTGGCAAGTGGTTCATTCCCCCAGATGGCAAAAGCAGGGAATGTATTTTATAATAAGTGACTGTAAGATCTCTCCCCTAGTTTTAAAAAACCAACTCGTCAAGCTGGGCAAGGTTGCCTGGTTGGGAGGGCTGTGGGTGTTGAGTTTTGGAATGAAATTCTTTGTCACCTAAGTTTGTACTTTACTGCACAGAGTGTAGATCTTATTGAAATGTTGACAAGATGTTTCACTCCAGGTGAAAGCCCAAGGTGTGGGTTGGTTTGAGGGTTTTTTTGCATGACAGAACATTGTTGATATGAAGAAATTGACTCAAATTCGGTTATTTCTGCCTAAAATGTGCTTGTACATGCAAGAAAAAGAAATCTAGAAACTAGATCTCTGTAATGGAGACTTTTGCAGGTTTCCAAGACTTCACTGTCTACAGAAATATCAAAATCTTTTCTGTTTCCTACATGGAAAAATGGCCTCACTCTACATTCTTAATGAATGCAAAGCACTTTGAAATCTGAGTAATTCTGTGTTTTGCTGCAGGGTTTCCAGCCATCTCTACCAGGCACTAATTGCTGCTGCTGTTGTATTCTTTGCAATTTCAACAGCCCTTGTATACACTGTGAAAATTATCCCTTGCTGACACCAGTGGTGCAACCGAGCTGGGGACAGACGTGTTTCAACTGCAAAAGCAGCCAGCAGAAAAGAGTTGTGATGCTGAACCCTGGCTTTCTGAACTGATGGCAATCCTGCCTTGTTCTTGACCACACATGCTGAAAAATAGAATTGTAACAGCTCTGTTCTCTTCTTGTTAAGTAGCACGTGATGTCAGCAAAAAAGGCACGTGTTTTCCTCATTTCAGTGTTAGCTTTTGCTGACTTTGCCAAATGTTAACTTGGGCAAAATGACCGAATTCGAGTATAACTAACCCCCAAATTTTATATAAAATAATTTTTAACCCTTATTGACAACCTCATCCATATCTCTAAGCAGTAAAATAACCAAGGAATATCGACTACAGTAAATATTTTGGGAAATGCCCTTCAGATTTTATGAGGAATACCCAAGCACAGGAGCAAAGGCCACTCATGTCACTGCCATCCACACCGACCAAATAGAGTGCCTGAAGGCAACCAGGGAGCAAAACCCTTTTATTTAGTGCTGTCTTTATGAATGCTGGCCAACCAATATTTGGTAAAGCTTTGAGCTAACTTTGCATGCTAATTTATCAAGGTGTGTAACCAACTGCTGAGTCAGTGTTTTGGACTCTGACCCATTTCCCACTCGGTGTGTGAACACAGATACCAAATCGAGGAGGGAAAATGTTGCTTTTTTCTGGCTTCAGTGACAGCAGAGTTCACTGCCTGAAGCTCCTTGCCTTTCACTTGCTTGCAGAAGTTTACTCTCTCCAATGATTTAACAAAGCTTTGCAAGGTTTCATTGAGATGATTTAAATTGGTGATCTGAGAGAGTCTGGTTAATTTTTGCCTTAAACAAATGAAGTGATTCATGTGAACTCCACTCCCAGCAGATCGGGAGGGTCATTAACGAGCACTTAGGGGCAATAACCTCTTCCACAGGCACATCTGGGTCTTGAAGGGAACATCTGCTCTCCATCTCTGGCTCTTTGGTACTCAACAGCTTGAGATGTACTGTAGCAGAAGCAGAGCCTGAGCTATAAACCAGAATTTCTCAGGTTGGCTCCTCTGCTCTTAATCCTTCTCTCAACTTGCTTATGCAGAACCCTACAAAATCCACACAGGCAATTCCTCACAACAATACTGTGGCACAAAGGTGTGTTTGGTAGTGACATCAAGCAGGGTTTCTCCTTGCTCCCACCTATGCCTTGTGAGGGAGAAAATATAGGTAACTGCTGCAAGTTAGAACCTGCTGCTTGTGATACTTTGCCAGTAGATTTCAGAATATATGAAGAGTATCCCAAATATTATGATACCAATGGCACACATGTTGCCTAGTAATTTGCATGGTCTAATATGAAATTCTCTTTCTTGGACTATAGAACTAAAAAAAGGGCATTTTTTTTTCCTGCATGAAAACAACCACTCTGCCCTGAATGCTAAGACAGAATTATTTCCATTATGTTTTGCCACTGATTCTGGAAAACACAGTGTGCAGACTTTAAAAAATGAAAAAAAGAAGCCTGAATTATTTGTACAAGTTAAAAGGTCACGAGTAGTTTTTTCTGCCAAATAATATCTATTGCCAAAAGAATATTCTATTCAGACTGAAGTATATTAAAAAATGTTGACAGCCCAGAAGACCTTTATCTGGGAGGAAACAGCGTTAATTATGCCACATTGATTTAAACTCATAGAGCTCTGGTGCATCATTTAAAATTCATACTGTTATTCATTTGCCAGGTATGTTTTACAGCCATCACATTTAAGGAAATGCAAATACTGCCAAGGCCAATGAATCTCTCACCTTAAACATTTCTCAGGCTCTGTGTAAGTTATTTTTTTGTTTGTTTGTTTTATGGGGTTTTGTTTGCTTTTGTTTTTATTTTTGTTCGTTTTTGTTTGTTTTGTTGTTTTTGTGGTTTGTTTGTTTTTTGTTTGTTCTGTTTCCTTTTTGGAGTTGTTTTCAAGCACTGTTGAAGAGCCCTTGGGCCCAGGAGTGAGGTGGGAGTTGCTGATGGGTGGTTGGGATGCAGTACAGGGCTCTGAGCTGCCCAATTCCCCCACCTCTGTCACCGGTCAAACAGCTCTGCAAGGGGAAAGCACGAGCTGCAGCAGCAGCAGCAGCAGCTTTGGCTCTTTGCAACAGCTTTTAGGCAGGTTTAGATGGTGGAACAACCATTCTGGAGATGAACTAATGCAGTGTGATAGCTAAGGCTGAAGGCAGTTTTTTATGTGAAGCATAGAGGTAATAATTTTATTAAGAAAGCATACTTGAAATTACGATACTTGCAGCTGGAATATACCATCAAGTAAATGTCATAATTAGTGTATTAATTAAACACCCATTTTAATTCATATGAAACACAGATTCTCTTTTGTCCCTAAATATCTCTGTTCAGCCACTTTACCATGGCAGGTGACTTGAGGAAGACACAAAATTTGGGTTCCTGGTGCAGTGTGTAGTCTTAGGACAAAACAATGGCGTTTGATCTCAGTCTTTCACAAGGAGATGGACATCAGAAACTGCATCTGTGTCACCAAGTCAGGAAAATCACGTTGTTTGAAGAGTGTGAGCAACATCATGCTTGTGGGAATTGGAAATGTTAGAGTAGCTCAAGGGGTCCAGTTTCCACTTGTTCATGTCTAACAGTGAGGAGAAAGTACTGCAATAAAACCACTTTGTTCCAGGCTTGGGGAAGTCCTTTGTAGATGAGGTTCTCCTAAGGGCATTTGTGGTCCTCCTTGCTGGTGTCAGAATCTGAATTTGTTATGATGTTAATACAGAATTCCTTTGAAGAAAGCTGTGCCTATAAAAAGTAAGAAAATTCTTAAAAGTACCTGAATTACCTTTCCCTCAAGACTGTAAAGTCTTAGACCCTGAAAATCTCCTTTCTGTGACTGATGCTGCCAGAATTTTTTTTCTCAAAAATGAACTTACTTGAGCAAGAGATTATCTCTCCTTTTTTTGCATAGAGGTGTTAATGAATTCTCATTCACTTTCTTCATGATCTCACCATTACTGCACACATGAACACCCAGTTTCTTTATGCATGCATGCAAAATTAATTTATGCATGGACACCCAAGACCTGATGCATGGGCACCAAATTAATTTATTCACGGCGTACCCAATTAATTTAGGCAGGAGCACCCAATTGCTTTATGCATGCATGCACAATTTATTTATGCATGAACGCCTAGTGACCTGATGCATGAGCACCAAATTAATTTATTCATGGAGCACCCAATTAATTTAAGCAGCAGTGACCAAATAATTTATGTATGAGCAGCCAATTTCTTCTTGCATGACTGGCCAGTTCTCCATGCACTGGTGCTGCATTAGTGCAGAGCCGAGCACCCCCTTCCCTCCTGCATGAGCTTTGCGTGGGCAAACATCTGAGCTTTTGCACCCACTGACTTCTCCTGAGATATGAGATCATCACAACGTGCATTTCCGACAAACACCTCATTATTATTCATATGCCAAGGAGGTCTCAGCACAGCTGTGAGCCTGAGCTTTTCACATGCTGAACGACCTAAACGCTGACAAATAATTACCTGTGAGCAGCTCAGCCAGTTGTATTCCAGGCTTGGGGAAAGGCCACGCCGTGTGCTGGTCATTCACATTCCTGCCACAGCGAGAGTTTTGCAGAAGTCATGCTTAAAAGTTTTCCTTGAAGGGAATGGAATTCCTGTCTTCATCCTTAGAACAGGATAGCACTGTGTCTGTCTGCCTCGTCCCCTCTCCATCACCTCCACAGAGGCTCCACGAGGAGGTGAGGGTTGTCCTGACCATTGGAGGAAGGCACAGCCTGCAGAGGACAGGTGCTGGCTCATGACAGGAAATGAAGATTCAAATCTGAGAGTCAAAAATAGCCATCCCAATGCACTTTATCATTTACAGCCCTACTTAATCATTAGCATGCACAGCCACAGAGTTCTGTAATTTGTAACATAGTAATGAATTAATTGCAGTCATCTGGCAGTTTTCTCCCATTTATTTGAGCAGTATGAAATTGCTTGCTGCTCCTTATATTATCATTCTTCTTTTACACTTCTCTATCCTCTGTGTAGTAATATTGATACAAATAATTCCTTTTGCCTGAAATATGCATTTCTCAAGCCAAATCACATTAATGCTCCTATTGTACAGCTGTTAAATAAGCAGCCCTAAACTCTACATTTTCTTGATTTGCATATATAAAAATGCAAAAATGCACAAAGGTATTCTTCAAGCTTTTGTCATATTAGTTCCATTATATACTGGCTTCTGAAAATAAAGATTTAGGTGACAGGTTTTTTTTAATTCTTCTACCTTAAGCCAGGAGTGTTTTATAGTTGATTTGACATATGAAGGCAATTTTGGTTTTCCTTTTTTTCTCCTCATGTATTCTCTGTTGAATCAGTAAACATCTATAATTTCTGACAAGGTCACTTAATTCTCAGCAGTGCTGGCTGAAAAAGAGCTGCCTTATCTCTGTTGCTTCTGCTTCTTTTGTGGAGCTGAGCATTACTGGAACGCCTCATGTGTGTTCAGTAATTACTATTCAGAAGCCACTCAGTGCATTAAAGCATTTTGTCTTCCCTAAAACTTGTGTGTCATTATGAGTGGATTATCTCTATGTTAAACATCTCTCTCTAGTCTGCCAGTCTCCCTAAGATACCAAATTTGAAAAAGAAAGATAAGCAAACAGTTTTAAGCCCCCTAAGTTTTAAGGACTAGATGGACATAGGAAAATTAAATGGTGTAGAAGGAAATTAAGGGATGCTGGTTTCTCTCAGCTTGTCTTTTCTTTCTCTAAGCAGTAGGGAACTCTGGTTTGTGTTTCAAGTTCCAGATTGTGACTTGGGAACTTCAGATTCCATTTCTGTCTTCAGAATGAATGTTTTTTGAGACTCTGGGCATAACATGAACTCTTCCTGTGTGTCGTGGCCTCATCTGTACAGTGGGGATAATCATTTTCCATTTAGGCACACTAACTACACAATTGTAGCTGAGGTATTTGTTAAGTGCTTCTTGTGCAAGTTAAGAGGGGGGCTCTGGATATCATCAAAATAAAATATGATTTGATCTATTATTAAGATTCAACTGCTGATAGAAAGAGTTACAGAACAAAACTATTGCCAGCCATTTACATGTCTTAAAATAAATAGCCACATGTGGTCTCTCTCTCTCCCCTCCCCATTCATTTTCAGTTCCTTGCCAAGAACAGTGAAATCAGCCTAGAGATTCTCTCTTAGAGTTTTCTGCTTGGGCACGCTGTTACCATCCAAATTATTTGGAACCAGGTCACAGAAACACTTGGGAATTGCTTTGGATCATTGCAGGAAGCCTTCTGCTCAGTGCACAGCTGTGCTTCAAAACAAGGACCAAAATCCTGGCTCATATGCAGAAGAGGACAGCAAATGATGTGGTGCCATCCCAGACATGAACCAGACGGACAAGCCTCACACATTTGGAGGTGCTGATTTCAATGAAATTAGACTTGCATAAAATTACAGGTCTGGTGAATCAAATGATGTATTTCACATCTCTTAATTTTATTCCCATCTCCATCCAAAGGGAGAAAAAGGTCCTATTTAAACATACAGTCTCCCTATGAAATGAGGCTGAAAGGGATTAAGAATATTATCCTAGTGGAGACCCTCATAAAAGAGGAATGGATAAGAGGTATGCAAACCAATCCACAGAAGGTGGAAGGAAACTCCTATTTACCCTTTCTCGTAATGCAAGGACAAGTGAGGTGGATAAATTACAAATTTGCAAAAGTCTGAAAGGAATCAGAGTTTTTACACAAAGAAAATTTACCCTGTGGGACAGATAAGGACTTAGTAGGAATCAAAAGGGATTAGACATTTGTATGGATAATAGGAACATCCACAGCTATGTTAGATTAGATTACAGAAGGGGGAAAAAGGTATAAGCACTCCTGCTTCAGGGCATCAGCCAATTACTGATAGACAGATTCTCCAGTGGAATATTCTTCCTCTGGAAATGCCTTTGTGTAAAGTGCAAGGCTGTGCAGAGATGTGTTCGTTTAAGTGAGTCTTCTGACGGATTTAGCTTCAAAACTGCTTCTATTTTCTTGGCAAGTCACTCAGGTCTGGGCATTCAGGATACTCGAGGGATATGTTGGGGAATTGTCTGCTGGCTAATCTGCTGGAGATGGTAAACCTCATTCGTATCACCACATGCAAAGTTTTGGAAAATATTCTACAGAATTTGAGCTGCAGAAAAATGTCTTGTTTTCTTCCCAACGTGAAATTGTGGAATTTTTGCAATGTAAGAATTGTCTTTGGAAGATAAATTCATCTTTTATCCTCAGAATCTGAGCTGGAAACTTCCTCAGGCTGATTGGTCCATATTTTTTTTTTTTTTTTTTTGTTAGGTGTTACTGAACTTCTTGACATAAAGACCTGGTGGTGAGGAGGGGACCTGGAGACGTGCTTAGTTTTGTGAGGTG
This sequence comes from Formicarius rufipectus, assembly GCA_013399695.1. NCBI lineage: Eukaryota > Metazoa > Chordata > Aves > Passeriformes > Formicariidae > Formicarius > Formicarius rufipectus. Next base: position 4,351,962 of record VXAU01000197.1, read on the forward strand.
CTTGTGCTGGTAAGAGGTTTTCTCCCTGAAGACTGGCTGGAGATTTTTGTCAGAGGAGAGTGGTTGGAGGTAGAGGGGAGAACTTCCCCCTGAATTCAGGTTACTTCATTACTGATGAGAGTAAATGATGATATTTGCCAGTTCTTTAACCTATCTCTTCTCTGTGCATTTAGAAATTCTTCACAGAATTTCTGAAAATGCCCCCTTGGAAAGGTTTCTGTTTTGGGCCATGTCCCTCCTCAGTTTGCACTAACCCTGGCAGGGCTGTGATTTTGGCCAGATCTACATGTTTTCTGTTTTCATGTTCATTTGATGCTCCCAGTTTTATTCCTCGTTGCCCTCCTGTGGGATTGATCACCTCATCCTGGGAAGGGAAAGTTTGGGGTTTCAGATCTTTGGAGCTCTCAGCCATGGTAAATGAGTGGCAGTGCACTCTCCCTCCTGGCTTAAACGGGAAAAAATGGGGCTGCAGGGACAAGTCTTAATTTTTAGTCTATACTGGTCATCGATTGCACAGTTATTGATTGCAAATCATTAATGCCTGACCAACATCTGACCAAATCTGTTGATTTGTTGTTGTGCATGGATTATTTGATGGGTTTTTTTTAGTATTAGAAGAAAGAGAAATGGAAGAAGATAATTAAAGAGAATAATTGCTTTAAATGCTTTTAGATCTAAGCTGCTAATAGGGTAGCTGTGCAAAAAGAAAGTAACAATGATAAATATGGCATGAAACAATAGAGAATCAGGCAGAAAAAGAATCTGGTGCAGTTGCAGAAGACATTTCTGGCAACGTAAATCTCTCAAATGAGTACAGGTACTTAATAGGCAATTAAAAAGACAGGCAATGTAAATGAATTAATAGCAGACTCTTAGAATGCATTAGCTGCTCCATAATTAATAGAAATTATAAAGGAAATGAATGCTTGCTTACAACCTTATTAAGATCTGAATGTTACATCATAGTCTGAGTTGATTGGGACGACAGAAATTCAGGGGAAAATATGGAAAGCCCCATTAAATACTTGCCAAATCTCAGCAACATTTCAATAATGTGCAATCACCATTCTATATTTCAGAATACTTATGGAAGATGGTATTCAGAATGTTTTGGTGTAGGTGCTGAAGAGGTTTATTGCAGTCCTTCAAAAACTGGGATCACAGTTGTAAAAGAAGCTCAGTAGTCTAAGGTGGAAGGTCTCTGCATTCTTCAATTGGGCCAGTAATAAATTAACTGCTACAAAAGCTCGGGATCAGTCTCAGATGTCCTAATTCTGGAAAGCTCCATCAAGTGCCCATCCATATACCAAATCTAACTTAATTTTTTCCAAGTTATTCCTGGGCTTACCAGTGACACTGAAGGAGATTGTTTGGCTTTCAAACTGGTGTTCTGGCTCAAAGTCTCATACTTTTCCTTGTCCAGCAGTTGCTCATGTATCAGAGGGCAGGGCTTTATAGCACCTTCTATAAATATCCTGCCCCTTGTCAAATTTTGGGTATGAACTCTTGGAGCAACAGCTGTCCCTGGCTGAGTGCAGGCAGTAATGCAGGTTTTGACCAGAGTCAGAAGAGCCTGGGTGGGAGCAGAGGACTTTGCAGATGTTTCCTGACCCAAGAGACAGAAAGTGAATGCTAATTGAATAGGGCTTGAAATGGCACTCTGCCCTCAGAGCTGCTTTATAGAGATGTTCCTTGCCCATATGACCTGTATAAAGCTGTTGATGTTTCCCTGGGGAACAGATTGAGGCAGCTAAATTAAAGGCAACCTAGTTCATATCCAGCATCAAGAGCAGGGATAATAAGAAAGAATCCCAAAGAAATAGCAAAAATCACTTCCAGAGGAAAGGATAGAATAAGGGATATTAATTTCAAGGGAAATCCCTGCCACTTCTGGAGTGATCTGCAATGTTTATCTGTGCATTCCAGCAGAGGAGAGGCACAGATGAGAATGTTTGAGGCCAAGTGTAGTTCTAAACATATCCTGAGAAGTGTTATGAATTTTAGAATGGGACAAACTAAAAACTGGATGAATGTTTGGTCTTTCCTTGAGACCGAAAGTATTTTAAGAAGTGTATTGTACTACATTGCAGTATCTCAGTATTGTACCCAAATATTAGCAGGCCTACAAGATACAGAGGAATTTTCAGTTATTCCATTCCTGGACCAGAATGTTTAATAATGTCAGCACTAGGAATTTCTGAACACGCAAACAGCAGCAGCTCTGCTCTTCTCATTACCAGCTATGTTGGCATGTGACCAACAGATACCCTTTCAAGGACATTTCTGCTTAACCCAGGACCTTCTTGGACAATGCCAAGTAGCTTTTGAGAACTTCAGAGTCAGGCAACCTTCCCTCACGCTCAAGCATTTAGCCCTGTGGGCGTTCAGTTTGAGGTCCCACGTGGGTCCTGCAGCTGGAGGTTTGCGGTGGGCAGATGGGAGGGCCTGCATTTCCTCTGCAAGGGGAAACTCGACTTGGGAGTCCTTAAATCAGTCTTTGGCACTCCAGTAGCATTGCAAATCCATCACAAATATTCCAGGAGTTTCTGGTAGTGCTGTTACCTCTTTCAGATTGTTCCATGAACATTTCTCTGCAGGGAAATTCCTCTGAAGGAAAAGTGCCTCCATACAGGCTCTGCTAAAGCCTCCTGCTTCTTATTTAAAACAATAAATTGCCACATGCAGAATTGGTCAGAATAGGGAGAATTCCTGGTACTGATCACTTGGCACGTGAGATGCTGTTTCTGGTATCACTCAAAAATGAAATACTATGCTGAAATATTGTAAGAATCTCTTTTCACCACTATTTTTTGGCTTCCCTCCAGGCTACACAAATAGTTTCAAAAGAAATGGAAATGTTTTACTGAAAAAAAAATAGCACCTTTTCATATTTCTGTATTTTTATTTACCTGACTGATTTTCAGATAATGAGTGAAGAGCAAATGCATGCAAATGCCCTGTTCTCTGCCTATTTTGAAACAACTCTTTTCTTCATTTTGTTTGTTTGTTTGTTTGTTTTTCCTCTTCCAGAAAGCAGCGTTTTTTGCATCAGCAGCAGAATCAAGAAAATGTTTTTGGGTTTTTTTCCTAGAGCTTTCTTGGTAAACTAATGGGATATATTTAGGGATGTGCAAGCTTATAAGAAGAAAAAAAAAAAAGAGGTTAAGAGCTATTTCAGCCTTTT